>PISW01007226.1:0-93951 GCA_004023785.1 Mungos mungo | reverse complement strand
GGGGGGGGAGTGACGAAGAACGTGCCCTCGGGAGCCCACAGTTCTGATGTGGGGCCTCAGGTAAGTTGCAGAACTTGAGGTTCCAGACCTTCCGTCTCCTCTTCTGCAAAGCGGGGTGACTCCAGCCCCCCCCCCGCGGCGGTCATCACGTGAGCCCACTGGGTGTCCAGGACTCCGGCTGAGGGGATCAGGAGCTCGCTCCGACCCCTCCCTTCCGCCCTGTCCTACCTTGTGTCCCTGCGGTGGCCGGGGGCTGGCGAGGCAGAAGCTGGGGTCTGCCCTGGGCAGCGGGCGGCTCTGATGGGCTCCGTCTCCTCACGGCGGGGTGCAGGGGACCCCATCGCCCCACGGATGACGAGGACTGGCTGCCGTGGGGCAGCTGCCCACCTGGCTTCTGCGACGCCTCTGAGGGCCCGGTGCCCAGAAGGGGCGCGTTTCTGTGCGAGCCTTACCAGGCTCGGCGCATCGGGCTGGGGCAGCCCTCAGAGCTCTCCTTCTTCGCCTTCTTTCAAGTCAGCCTCCCACCCCCCCACCCCAGGGAGTGGGGACCCCACAGGGATTTCAGTGCCACAGGCTGGCTGGGCCTCCTTGGGCGAGCGTGGCTCCAGGCGCCTCCGCGTCGGCTGCCGAGTGGAAGGGGGAGACTCACCCGCTCACGGGGCACGTGATCTGCAGGGGCGGCGTGAACAGAGCCTGGGCCCAGGGCTCAGCAGGGCTCGGGAGATGTGCCCCAAGCAGCCCAGGGGACGGGCGGTCGCTCACCTGGATCCTGCTCCTTGGGTCTCAGGGAGGGAAGGCAGCGTCCGCCTGCTGGAACCCTGGGGAGCCCAGGCCGCAGGGTGGCAGGTTTCTGGGAGAAGCTTGAGGGGTTTGGGTGCCTCAAGTCCCCAGCCCGTGGCTCTGTGGGGTCACCAGAGCCCTTGGGGCAGCGGTCTCATGCCCAGGCCCTTGCCCGGCCCCCGAGCTGGTGAATGCTGACGGAGACGCGCTCACCGGCTGGCGGGAGCGTGAGGCACACACGCTCGGAGACGCTCGCGCTCGCGAGATCAACTGTTTATTGATTTTTTTCTTGTTCTAAAATACTATGTATTTAAAGAAACTCCTAACTGAAAAGACGTGACAATTTTTGGTAAATCTGAGGCAAAGGAAGGAGGATTTCTGCTGGTAAGTCTTCCTGACGAAACACACACGCACCCGCTTTCCAAGCAAGACCCCGAGCTCCCTGGGAACATCCAGAAAATGCATAGCTTGTGATGGCGGCGGCCGTCCCACCGGTGTCTGAGTTACACAAAATAAAGGTTTTCCCTCCTCCCCCCCCTCCCCTGCCTCCCCTCCCCCCCTCCCCTGCCATTACAGTGTAGCTCCTGCCCAGCATGTCTGCTCCCCATGACGGAGGCCGCTTGGAAGGGGCCCCCGCGCTCCGGGCTGAGTCCCAGCTCTCGGGTGCTCACGAGGAATCGAGGAGGGCGCCGGGCCCTGCGGCCGCCAGAAAGACACGGGGGTTTTTACAGTGTTCTGCTACGGGAAGGACTAAGGCTAGTTAGCAGGTGGACGCACGGCCGGCCAGTGAGGACGCGCCTTCCCACCGCCGTGTCCACATCAGAGGCCCGGCCCGCGTCCCCGAGCCCAGAGGAGGCCCGGCCCACCGGCCAGGCCTGTGACTGAATGTCACAGTCTTCAAGCAGTTTATGAATTAAACCCACTGTCAAAAGCCATTCCATCTCATTCAAACAGTAGACGAACTCCTTAGATTCACTGAATATCAAATAATACATACAGATACGCGCCAGGACAGCCTAACGTGAGGCATCGTCGTCTACAGATGCGTGTGCTTGCAAAGTCAGGCTCGCGCTGTAACCTTTCGGATCACTGGCACAACTGTTAACTGGCAAGAGTAGAGTTTTAAACACAAATAGAATGAAAATAGCTTTTAAATATGGCGACGCTGGGAGAGCGACCCGAGGTTACGTCCCGACCTTGAGGAGGGCATTCCGGAGAGACCTCCAGCCGGGCGCCCCCGCCTTCCCGTTCTCTCTCTCTCTCTCTCTCTCTCTCTCTCTCTCTCTCTCTCTCTCTCACCTCCCTGCTGCAGGACTAACCCCCCCCCACCCCCCGTGGGACCGGTGTGTACCAACTTGTGCCACTATTTAAGCATAAATGAAGGAACAGCATGTGTGCAAAACAGCATCACTGGACACAGCCTTAAATTAAGAACCCCAAGGTCTTCACTCGGCAAATGGCACGTGGAGTTTGTTCATCAGAGTCGCGGGAGAGGAGACTCGTCAGAGAAAGTGACCGGCGGGGCGAACATCAGCAGAAGCCGCCATGGACCCCGAGGAGGGGAGGAGGGACAAGGGCAAGGACGCGCAGATCCGGGAGAAGCCAGCGCGGCACGCCGTCGCATCGTGCCCTCCTGCGCTCAGACCGCCCCGTCGGCACCGTGTGCGGGAAGGGTGCCGAGTCCCGGGGGAAATGACCGGCTCATCTGCCTTCGAGAGACACCATGAAGCCAAGAGCAACGGGACCGTCATCTTCTGCAGGACGAGGAGCGGGCGCTCACGCAGCTGGCCGCTGCCGGAGGCGCCGCCCAGGCCGACGGAGCTCCCGGAACCGCGGCCCCGCCCTCCGCCGGCTGCCGGCCGCCCATCACTGGATCGCCTCGACGTAATTGGCGGGGTACAGGCCGACCTGCCCGCTGTCCAAGCGCCCCTTGCACCAGCCCTGCTCATCCTCGTCCTCCAATTTGGTCAGCTCGTCCCCTTCAAGACAAGAAGAAAGCGGTCCCGGTGAGCGGGTGGGTCGTCCTCATGGCTCAGCGCCCACCTGGGGCCCACGGAGCGTCTCTAACTTGGGGGAGAGGGGCAGGCATTCTCTTGGGGGCAAGGTGGGGCCTGGGGCCTGGTCATTTCTCGACTACGTTGCATTTTAAGCCGTCCTTTCAGGCACGGGGGGCCCCAGAGAGGTGTCATGACTGCCACCTCTCTGACCCGAAAGCAAGCAGCTCCCAGAGACACTGCAGAATTAAATGCCGCAGGCCCTGGGCTTGCTGACTGTCCCAGGCCAGGTCAGAGGATTCCTTGTGCTGTCCTCCCTCCCAGGCCCCGGCCTGCTCGATCTCGGACCTCCCTCCAGCACTTACTGCCCTGCCTCATGCCTCCATTTAACCTGTGCCCAGAGCAGGCTGTGGGAAGGGCAGGAACCCACTGCTCGATCGCTGGCACCCAGCTTGGGGCATCTGTCTTCAACCCCCCTCCCAACACTGTGAGATGGAAGCCCTGGCTGGGCGTTACTGCGGCCTGATGCACGTCTGCTCCGCTCAGACGGGAGGGAGTCCCTACTTCGAGCCGGGCCCCGGGCACTGGAGGAGACACACGCATGAGAGGGGACAGGAGGAGCCCGGTCCCTCCAGGAGACAGGCCAGGGGGATGAAGACCAAAGGGGCGGTCGGGGCCGTGGTTGGGGGCGGTCCGGGTCTGGCGGACAGAGCAGTCCAGAGCCAGGGGCCGGGCAAGAGGCCACCTTGCGGAGATGCTGCGGGAACCTGTGGCCCAGACGTCCCCGGGAGCAGGGAGCCGGTGGAAGGCGGTGGAAGGCGGTGGAAGGCGGTGAGCTCCAGGAGAGATTTCACCTGGTGCTCAGTTTGCAGCTCTGTACTTGTCACCGGGATACTGGTCCGTTTCTCAGGCTTAGTTGCGATTTTCCCTGTCGCTATTACAGACAGCAGCGACATTACTAAGATGTGCGGGGGGCCACCGCTCAGGGCTCAGGGGCTGGCAGGCCGGGCAAAGGGCCCTGCCCTGGGGCCTAGTTCCCTCATCTACAGACCCAGCGCCGGGAGGATTAAGTGTCAGACCGGGGAAGGGCCGGTGGTGCCCGGCATGCACCATGTGGGGGTGGGTTTTCCTCCAGCCGCTGCGGCCGAGACGGGCACTGGGGCCACGCCGTCAGCAGCGGTCTCCGTGCAAATCTGACCACGGGGCCGAGGTGAGCATCGAGAGCGGTAAACATCCATCTTCTCCTGCCCTTCCTGCCCCCCACGGCGGGCCCCTGACACGGCCGATGCTTCTGCACCTGGCTTTTCTCTCATCCGGCCCTCGTGTGCTGCCGGGCTCGCGGGCGCACTGAGGGACCGGCTCTGTGACACTCGCAGGGGGTGCCAAGGGCCCTGGGGAAAGGCTCCATGGGCACCCGAGACCCCGAGGAGCAGCGAGCACCAGCACCCGCTACAGACAGAAGGTAACGGCGGTGGCCTGGGGTGGAGGTCACGTTACAAATAACGCAGAGCTGCGCCTGGGGGACTCAACAGCAGTAATAGGGGCCGTGACCGCTAGGAATCAGGAACGGGGCAAAGGCGTGCCGTGGGGCCTCAGAGCACTCTATGAGCGGCCCGGGCGCCTGGTGACCAACCCGGGGCTTGCGAGTCTGTGGCCCCAGCCCCACAGGCCGGGTGCGGGGGTCCTTCCCAGACCACACTGCAGCCTGCGCGGGTGGAGCTCTGGCCCCGCCTCCCGCGCAGAGCGCTGGATGCCGGCTCTGGGGTGTCTCTGAGGAGGGAGCACGGCTGAAGGGAGGAGCTTGGCTCTCCGTGGGCCCACTTTGGCGCCAGGCCACTGGAGCCTCCTCTGACAGGCTCTAAGACGGTGCTTTCAAACTGAGGGTTGCAACCCATTTTGGCAACTTGCAACCAGCATTTAAAACAATGAATACATAAAAGGCAAAGGCTAGAAACTCTGGGGCACAGAGCTCCCGTAATCCAGACTGTTCTGAGCCCCAGCTGCTGGCAACAAAGGTGTGCCGGTGGTGGAATGTGTACATCGTGGCTACAGGAAGTCAGTGCAAAAGGCACTGCCCTAAAGTGAGGCTCCAGGAGGCCCAGCGGCACCCCGAGTGCTATTCTGGGGGGTCTGGGTGAGAAGGCTGAGGGCGTCTCTGGTCAAAGGCTTCCCCTGGGGACCCCAAGACTGGCTGGATCAGTCTCTCCTGCCCCAGTGCCCTGCTGTGCCCAGCCCTCAGTGCTGCCAGGGGCAGCGCCCGGGCAAAGGCACCGGGGCACCTCATGCCTCCTAAGGTTTGGCACCGAGCACCTGCTGCTTCTGACATGGGGGGAGGGAGGACTCACAAATGACATTGGCAGGAGTTTACCAGACTGAGAACATCAAATCAAAACAACCCCCTAATCCCCGCCCCCCCCCCCGCCCCGGGCAGGCTGCAAGCAGCCGCCCAGACGCCCGCCTACCAGCCTTGAAGCTCAGCTCGTCGTGCTCCTGCCCCTCGTAGTCGTAGAGGGCGCGCACCCGCACCTCCGTCCCCGAGGCGGCGTCCTCGTCGAACGGGTTCGAGTCCCCGTTGGCGTCCGTGGACGAGAATGGGTTGTTGGGCTCATCGTCTGACCAGTCGGTGGGGTAGCTCTGCGTCTTCTCGTAGCTGCTCACGCTGCAAGAGAGAAAAGGCTGACCGGGCGCCCCCGAGCGCAGGGCTGGAAGTGCAAGGCCCTGCCTGGAGCCTCGCCCCTGCCGGGGCGGAGGTCGGGGGGGGCCACAGAGCCCTGGGGCCGGGCAGGGGCTCCTTCGGCAGGAGCGGAGCCCCCAGCAGACCTGTCTCCCTGCGGCGGCGGTGTTAGCAGAGTATGGAAAAGCACGGTTAGTAAGGGGCGCCCCCCGCCCAGCGGAACCGAGGAGCCAGAGGCCGTGCGCCCCTGCGGCCGGGCCCCTCCTGCGGGCCTCGTGCAGCGCTCCGAGTGCCGAGGGCGCGGGAGCCTGGACGGAGAGACGAGAGACAGAGAGCGAGCGAAGTGGAGACTGGAGAGAAACGTTTGTTCACCAACTTTTTAGCCTTAATGTCCTCCTTCTCACTGACGGTGCTCCCCGTGTCGTCCTCGTCCTCGAAGGGGTTGTAGCTGGACAGGGACTGTGCTGACCGTGTGGGGTTGCTCGGGACATTAAGGTCACTACAGGGAGAGAGACAGCGTTCAGGGGACCCCAGCTCGGCGCCCGCCCCGGTCCTCCATGCTCCCAGCTGCAGGACCACAGGGCCAGGGCCTCAAGGGACACATCGGCCACCCCCGCCTCAGACAGGAGGATATGTTGTTTGAGGAGAAAGATGGTCTTAGCAAAAACATCTAGTGACATTCTGCTGGCTGAACACACTCACGGTGCCTAAGCGAGAACGCCACCGCCACGTCCCCACCTTGCGTCCCCACCTTGCGTCCGGACACAGTCTATCCTGAACAGGAGCCCTGGGGGCGGGGCGGGCTGCCGCCGGAGCCAGAGCACAGGTCATGTCCAGGTTTTCCACTTCTCCCCACGGCCCCACCCCCCAACCCGGTCCCTATCTCAGTGCTGGGAGCTGGTGGGATGCAGCCTGGGGAGCAGACAGCCAGGGAGGCGCAGAGCCCGGCTGCTGAGCGGGAGGGAGGCTCCTGGCGGCCTCCACAGCCCACAGCACAGAGCTCCCGCCTTCGGGTGACAAAGGGCCCGGGGGCCTCCTCCTCTCTTCTTCTGGGGCTGGAGCTTCCAAAAGTGGCACCGAAGTCTGAACAGCGCCTTCTAACAAAAAAGGACCTCTTTTGTGCTTCATAGAGAGAACACTCATCTGCACAACTGTAGTGGCCGCCTACTGGGTGCCAGGCCCAGAGGGGACAGACTGGAAAGAAATCTGACCCAAAACCAGCCGAGGGCTGGCGGCCAGGATGCAGTGACTGTGGGCACAGGTGCGTAACAGGATGGCCACGAGACAAGACGGGCCCTTAAGAGCGCTGGCTCCACCTGTGGAATTCAGCTGCAGGGCGGTGCCTGGGGGCCAGCACCAGCCCTGCCACCATATCATCGTAGGGGACTGTGGGCAGCTGGCGGGAAGGCCTCAAATGCAACCAGTGACGCCACGTGGCCGGGCCACTGCCTCGGTGGCCTGGCGAGAGGCACCGGACCCAAGCCTGAGCTGCATGCAGAGGCCAGCAGGTCCTCCCCCCTCCCTGCACCTTCTGACTGTCCGAGGAGGGAGCTGGTGCCGAATTCATGGAGCAGCCCCGGCCTGCCGAGATTCTCCCAGGACCTCCCCCGCCAACCTCTGGGGCGGTGTCACCTCCACACCCCTGCGCCGGTCACACAGGTGTTGGCCTGACCCGAGACAGCGCTTACGGCTCTGGTCACCGCACCAAGGTCGCCTGCCCAGCGGGAGGCACAGCATCTGCGTGGTGGACCCTCAGGTCTGCCCAGGGAGCCCAGGTAGGAGCTGCAGAGCCCGGGGCTGCACCGACCCTCCCAGGAGCCCGCACCCGTGAGCTCTATCATCACTGTGGAGGGGTGGAAGCCTCTGGGCCCGGAGCCTGTGCGGCAGGAGTGGCTTCAAAGGGGGGAATGGGGTGGCTCTGCAGAGGACGGCAGCACCTGCCTGCTGGGACAGCGAGGCCCGGGGGCAGGTGTCACCTAGCGCACCCTTCCCCAGGGGTTCTGATGACCTCAGTGCCACCTCTCCTACCCAAACCTGGTTCCAGCAAACGAGGTGGGAAATAAAACCACCAATGCTCTCATCAAAGAGGTGACTGGAAAAGGGGACATGTGACAATGTTGTCTTGCGCCACACCCACCTCCCCACCCGCCTCCCAAGTCGGGCCCCTGCACGAGGCACAGGGAGGCACCAACAAACCTGGCCAGGGAGCCTGGAGCCACCCAGAGGGAGCCACGACACCTGCCTGTGTGCACCACCGGGGACATGTGACGACCAGCACCCCCTCACTCGGGCCAGAAGCACGTCTGGGGCAAAGGCTCCCTCCTCTGGGTCTCTCTGCAGCTCCGGCACCAGGTGAGCTGCTGACCTCCCCAGGGAGGCTCCCGGGCCACCACCCAGTGGAGCTCAGATGCCCAGGAAGCATCTAGAAAGAGGCGTGTGGGGCTTCCTGCAAGGCCTCTCTGGGGAGAGCAGGGTGTTGGTCGGGGGCCTGCCTGGGGGCGGGGACCGCGCCGGCACCCACCTGCTGGGCTTGCTGCGCGGGGCCTGCTCGCCCGTCTGGCTGATGCCGGTCAGGGTGACGCCGTCGGTCGTCTTCTTCTTCTCTCTCCGGCTGAGGGTTCGATTCAGGTCCGCGGACCACTCCTGGGAGGCAGGCACCGAGGGGGAGAGACGGGGAGGTTGGTTTGTTTGAGGCCACGTCAGTCTAACACCCTGGCCAGCCAGCCAGTGGCCCGCCCTGACGGTTAGTGACACACAGACTTGTGGCCTCGGTTTTGCCTTGTTTTCCAGCCGCCCTCAGGCTCCTGGCACCTTCCTACTCCCGGCTCCTCTCCGCTGAAGGCGGGAACCTGGGCCCGTGGTGGCCTGGTCTCGGGGAGGAGAGTTTGGCCAGCCAGCACCCAGGTGTCCAGGGAGCCTCCCCATCGGGCCCCTGCCCACGTGGCACTAAGCCTCCACCACCTCATGCCACCAGGGGTCGCCAGAGGCCTGGCCAGGTTTCCTTGAACCTTCCGAAGTAGATCTCTGAGCCAAGATCCTTCCTATTTGTTCCCCAAAGTGTTTCTGGCTCCCAGGGGACCCTGAGCAAGCCTGCAATGTGGGGACTGCACCACGGGGTGTGGACACACAGGCCCGGGGTGGCAGAGAAGCCCGCTGGCCCTGCAGGTCTCGGGGGGGGGGGCCCACTGGCAGCACGGGCCACAGGGCTGACAGACACAGAGTTGGCCTCCCCAAAGGTTTGCCAGTTTCCCAGCATGTGAACAGCCTGTATCAGCTGCATGGAGGGACCCCGGAAGCAGGGGAAAGGAGGAAGGGGCTGTAACGCGATCGTGCAGGAAGGCACGCATGTGCAGCTAACTAATTCTACCCCCCAAGCCCACCCGTTGCGAGACAGCCTCCGCGGAATGAACCTTGATGTGACGGAGCCCACAGCTTGGCCCACATGTGCCTGTGGCGCCTCCAGGTCAGAAGGCACCTTAGAAACATCAAGTCTAACCTGCCAACTTGTCAGACAAGGAGACTGAGGCCCAGATAGAAAACGTGACCTTGGCCACACTATGCTGGTGGCAGGCCTGGGCCTGACTCCAGACCCTGGTCACCTGTGTGTTGATTAATTTATCTTCTCAACCAAAATAAGCTGACTTAGAGAGACCCGTCCCAACTGGGTGGTCCCTAAGGGCCCGTGTCCTCCGCCCCGGCCGGCGGGGGGAGGACAGCGCCCAGCACGGGCAGAGCTGCTGCTGTGGTCCCTCCACCAGCGCGCTGCCAGCACCAGGCTGTGGGCCCCACACGCAGGCTTAGAATGCAATACGTTAGTCATAAAACGGAAACTTACTTCGTCCTGCGGCATGGAAAATGAAAACAAATAATTTCATTAGAGAAGGGCCAGCACGGTCTGTAAGAACCCTTAAGCACGTGTCCCGTGTGGGCGCTGCTTCCCGGCCTGCAGGATCCGCAGACAGAAGGGCCACCCACCCCAGTGGGACAGCCCGTCCCGTCTTCCTTCCCGGACCATTCCGGTTCTCTGGGCACCGGCGGCCGACCCTAAGGGACTGGCAGGGGGTGACCTCCTAGCCACTTCCCCAGAGCAGCACACGCCCCCTGCAGGGGGAGATCCCAGCTCTGTGCACAGGATACGCCAGCTCCCTGGGGCTCTGCTGCGCCCGGTGCCTCGGTGGCAGGGGCACAGTCTGCTCTTGGCCTTCTGCTGGCAGTCGTCCTGCTGGCAGTGCGGGGGGCGTGCCCAGCCTTCCGAGATGCTCCGGAAGACAGAGGCACATGTGAGGCTGGACACAACGGCCAGCACGCCCAGGTCACGACCCCCAGCTGCCCGAGGGGATGGGTGCTGTCGTCCGACCCGTTTTACACGTGGGGACAACAGACTTACAGCTGGTAAGCGGTGAGCCCAGATGTGAGGCAGCCTGTGCCTGGGCAGCTCCCGGGGGCAGGGGCGGCCCTGTGGGCCTTGGGCAAGGTGTCCCCCCCTCCTCCCCCTTCCCCCCGGAAGGCAGCAGCCACGGCCCTGCAGAGCCTTTCCCGGCCCCTGCTTATCACAAAGCATGGAGACTCCCTTCCCTCAGAGAAGCAGGGCGGCAGGACTTGGGGGGGGCCCAATGGGGCCTGGTGACTGAGCCCGGCGTCTGGAAGAGACCCGGGATCCTCAGGGCCCTCGCGTTTTGTATGTAAAGATACTAGAAGGCTCAGCCCCATGAAATCGGGACAAGAGGAAAGTTAATCCTGAACCCAAACTGGCTGAACTTCCTGTCTGACAAAAGGCAAAGTGCCTCATGTGAAGGGTAAGGAGAGCCGCACCGAGCACACTCCCCGCCCCGACCTGGACCGGACGCCTCCCAGGCCCGGTGCACATGGCTGCTCCCTTCCAGCCAACCTTGGGGGTGACGGGGGTGACAAGGGGCCCGCGAGTCCCGTGGATCCTGGGACTCACCCCCAGGAAGAGAATGCCAGTGGTCACCAAGTGACCGTCCAAGTTCTCAGTGAGGAAGAACATAATCGCACCTTTACTGAGACTCAGAAGGCCCTTGGGCAGTGCCCGGGGGACTCTGAACACCGGCCGGTTTCCAGAGCGGCCATGCTTAAAGGCTGCCCCGAGGACAGCTCAGAGCTGAACGGGAACGCCAGCACACGGCAACGTCACGGGCCCAGGCCCTGCCAGACCAGCGGGGTCGCGGGCGCAGCCTCCTCTTACCTCAAACTGTGGCCAGTTCATGGACATGCCCGGCCCGTGGTTGGCTCTGAACCACCTCAGGTCCTCCACCGCGTCGGCGGCTTTGATGCTCTGTTCCAGGTCGCGGTAAATGTTCTTGTAGCTAAATCAGAAAGAGGAGACGGGGCGGCCTTGAAAGGGACGGCTACCATTCATCCCAGCCCAGAGCCGGGGCACGGCAGGCACGTGGCCTCCAGCCACACCAGAGTCAGCTTCAGAGTATGGGCCAGGACGCGCGTCCTGGCTCAGCGGGACGGTCATCTGGCCTCAGTGTGCACAGGAGACGGATGCCAATCATGGTGTCCAAGTCACAGCTTTGGCTTCCCACAAATTGGCTTTTTTGGTGTTGTTTCTTTTTTATTTTTGAGAGGGGGAGGGCAGAGAGAGAGGAGCACAGAGGATCAGGGCCGGCTCTGCACTGTCAGCACAGGGCCCAACAGGGGTTCGAACTCATGAACCGTGAGATCGTGACCTGAGCCGAAGTCGGATGCTCAACCGAGCCCCCCAGCTGCCCCTCCCACAAAGTGGATTTAACCAAGCCAGGTGGCAGCAAGGACGCGGTGCTCTGGGTCAGATAACGCAGGAGGAGCCAGCACCTGGGCTCCAGGGGCCTCTGTGGCCCAGAACCAAGTGGCTGGAAGGTTTACACTCGGAAGCAAAGGCTGTAAGTGATGACCGCCCGGGGCTGCGGGGACCGAGCAGCCCACCCGCCATGGGGTGGGGGCGCCTGTGCTAGATGGCTCGCGGCAGCCCCCCCTCCGAGGAGCTGGCCGAGAAGGGCAGGAGCACGGGCTGCTGCGGGTCCTGGTGTTTTCACTTGGATCGGTGAGGCCGGCGAGCCATTTACCCCTCGGGCCCATTTCTGCCGGTGTCGGATGGGCATGATGCCACCTGGCATGGATTGGCCTGTGTCCTCCGAACATGGTCTGTGGAAGCCTGACCCCCAGTACCTCAGAGCGTGACTTTATTTGGAAATAGGGTCCTTACGAAGATAATTAGGTTAAAATGAGGTCGTGAGGGTGGCCCTCATCTATGGACACTTTTTTATAAGAAAGAGGAAATGTGGGCACACAGATACACACAGAGGGAAGGGGAGGTAAAGGCCAGGGAGACGACAGCCGTGCAATGGGGGGACGTGCCTCCGGGCCGAGGACTGGCAGCAGGTGCACTGACAGCGGGGAGCACCCTTCCCTGGAGGCTCAGTGGGAGCACGGCCCTGCCGACACCTTCACCTCAGACTTCCCACCTTCCCACCTGTGAGAGTGAGTTCCTGGGGCCATAAGCCATGGGGCTTGGGGGTTCTGTTAGGCAGCCCTGGGTCCCAGGCTGCCATCTACTCCCCGGGGAGGCTTCAAGGCCACAGCCCGGCCGGCGGCACAGCCCCGGCAAGTCACCAGCCAGCGGCCTGCGCTTCCTCAGCAGTGAGACGGGAAGGCGAGCTGCTCGCTCCACGGACTTCCCGAAGGGGGAGTCACTGCCGGCGGAGCAACACGGGAGTAACACGGGAGACCAAGAGAATGTGGTTTCCTGCAAACCACAAGCCTGGACTTGTGAGTCCTTTCTGAACGGCTCTGCCCTATGGATGGCTGAAGTCCACGTCCGCAGTTAGCCCGGACCTCTGCCTCGACGTCACGGGACCAAGGACAGGGCGAGAGTGGAAGAAACGTCACAGCATCTGTGTCATGATTCAGAGCGGAGTCTCTCAGGGCCTGTGCCATCCAAGGACCACTGAGAAGTCAAGGGCTGAGCAGGCGGCCAGCTGCTCGGGATGGAGGGGCCTCCCAGGGGCCTCCCAAGCAAGGCGGTCCTGGCGGGGGCACACCGGCCCGGGAGGCACAGAGCAATGCTCCTGGCTTGATTTCAGAAATGCCACTGTGGTCGCTCCAAGCAACGACCCTTCCTACCCGGGCCCAGGGTGTGGACACGGAGCTGGCTCCAAGCGACGATCCTCCCTTCCTACCTGGGCCCAGGGTGTGGACACGGAGCTGGCAGTGCATGGCCCGAGGCTGCCCAGCTCAGGCCAGCCATCAGCCATCGGCTGCCACAGGTGGGGGCGGGGGGACGCACTGCATAGGCCGACCCCAGCCGCAGCCGGCACGGCACAAGGGCCCTCCCGGGCAGGACAACGGGGCGGGGGGGGGCGGGGAGGAGGTTTTCGGACAGACACCCCGTGCCGTGCCGTCTGGAGAGCAGTTACTGAGCTGCCTCAAAGGCACCTTCCCACGGCCGGCCGGTGATGAGCTCCTGCCCTAAACGGACACTCACCTGGCCACGTTCGACAGGTCTAGGTGCTTCTGAACCTCCAGCAGGACCTCCCGGAAGAAGCGCAGGCGCTTTTCCTCAAACTGCTGGCACTGCTCAAACACCTGCTCCATGTTCTCCATGTACTGGGGGGTGCCCTGGTCGAGCTCCTTCAGGGACTTCTCATACTTCTCTTTGGTCTACGAGAGAAGCCGGCACCAGGGCCGAAGGGTCGTCTCTGCTCGCCCCGGCCCCTCCGGCGCAGAGAAAGCCAGCCGGGCTCTGCGCCACCCCATCCATCACCTGCCTTTGTCCTTTTCCACCACTTCTGGAATCATCAGTGTCTAGACTCAGCAGGTGACAGTATTCAGACAGACACTTTGAGGGACTTCATAGGGAGCAAGCAGGGTGAGGAGCTGCAACCCAGCATCCAAGGATCTACCTTCTCAGCGCCCGCAGGTCCCAGCCCACAGGACTCCTGCTGGACCCCTGCTCCCGAAGGGCACACCCACCCAACCTGGGCGGGGCAAATACTGAGGAAGGTGCCCTTCCCACCCCGAAAGGCCCAGCTCCCCAGGCTCACTGCCCAGGCCTCTACAGATTCCAAAGCACAAAGAGCACAAACTCTGGAGTCTCACAGGCTCCACTTTCAAATTCAAGTTCAAGTCCAAGTCCCTTCCACTTCTGAACTGCAAACCACACTCCTGGCAGCTGCTAGGCCTCTCGGCTAGAACCAGGCCCAGACTGGGAGATGCCGGGGAAGGGGTGTTCACGTCATTTACCGTGTCCTCTCTCCCTGGGGAAGGGCTGTGCGGGGTCACCCTTGAGCCTCGGCTCTTGCCCACAGCAACGGTGACTCAGCAGTTACCTCAGAGGCAAGATCACGGGGTTGAGTGCCAGACAGACCTGGGGGCGGGTGCTGGCACCCCGTTTTCTGACAGTTCCGTTTCCTTCGCAGAACACGAGGCACAGGCAAATTGCGTCTTACTGTGCTCCACAGGTATTGCGTTTTTTTCACAAATTGAAGGTTTGTAGCAACCCCGTGGGGACCAAGCCCATCAGTGCCATTTCCCCAGCAGCACTGCCCACTTCGTGTCTCTGGCCACATTTTGGTGATTCTTGTAATACCTCAAACTTTCCCATTATTATTATTACTATTATTTTAATTCTCATGGCGATCTGTGATTAGTGATACGACTCCACGAAACCTCAGCTGATGGTTAGAGAAACTAAAAGTCACTTGACTTGCTTTGCTGTGACTCTCACTGCGTTGGTCCAGACCCAACCCCAATGCCCGTACTTCCACTTTGACATTCTGACATTTAAATGAGGTAACACATGATGGGCACCAAGTTGGGCACCAAGTTGTACGAAGTAGGAATTCAAAAAAGTCCTAGGCCCCTTGTTCTCCAGCCCCCTACACTCCCGGACATGGGACATGGCTGTTCCTTCGGAGACTGTCCTCGAGAAGGGATTTTACCAGAAAGGAAATATGGCAGGACCACGGCAGTATCCTGGGGCAAAGTGGGGGGCGGCAGAGCTGGGGCCATGTGTACCATGAGCCTTCCCACTATGGAGACCCTGAGAAACGAGGGCGGTCATGGACGGGGAGGGGGCCGGCCACCCGGAACTTCGCTTTTCTGTCCCTGAGGACGGTGTGGGCTTCCAAGGGAGGGTGGAACCTCCCTGAGCCGTTACGGGGCCGCCTTGCCTTTACAATCAAGGCTGTGCCTTGGGACCCCGGCCCCTGCCACCTCTGGAGCAGCTTCTCTGCCCCCACTGGAGACCCCAAGTCTACTCACGTGTCAACCCTGCTTCCCTCCCAGGCATGCTGTGACTCATGCCCTGGAAAACTCCCCATTAAGCTCCAGGAACTTCTCTTCTCAAAGACTTCCCCAATAAGCCCCACCCACTCCCTGGAATCCTGCCCCCTCCTCCCTGCCACCTACTGTTCCTTGTCCTGCTTCCGAGCCTCCTGGGTGTGACCCCAGGGAAGGTCATCCTTCCAGGGTTTGGGCATTCCCAGCAGGAACAGAGAGCCACCAGCTGCCCTGATGACTCATCGCCACCATCCTCCTCCTCAAGCATCATCATCATCATCATCATCATCGACTGCCCTGCGCCAGACTGTGTGAGGCCCTGTGTGGGATCACCGGCTCGGAGGCCCCGACACGTGCAGCTGCGGTTTACACACCCAGCGCCCTTGGGACCAGCAGGGGGACACTGAGCAGCCACTTCTCGGGACGCTTCAGCACACAGTAGCCTCCCCAGAGCCCCCGGGGCGCCCAGCGGCAACAAGATGCTCCCTGGGCACCTGGCGTGTGCTCACGACAGTCCTGCCCCAGCCAAGGCCACAGAGAGAGCACGATCGCCACTTCTGGGCAATCCCCAGCACGGAGCACTTAGAAAGTTCCTAGTAAACATCCACGGAGTAAAGTGAGAAGTGGCCTTCGCTCCCCTCACAGTGACATTTAGCACCGAGCGTGAGAAGCTCCTTTCTGGAAACCGCGGCGGGCAGTCACTGCCAGACCGGGAGGAATACAGACGGGCGTGTGTACCCGGTCAGTGCTGGTTTCAGAAACTGCTTCCAGAAGGGGATGTGGGGATGGCTGTGCCCTCACCTCTGGGCCAGCTCTCGGCCTAGAGGGACCACAGAGCTTCAAGGTCACTGACCAGACCTGCAACGTGGCCCAGTCATCCTGACAGGTGCCTGACGTCTGACCTCGGACCCGGGCCTGTTCTGCCGAAGCAGCAGCTCAGTGGATCTCTGTTCCGAGGGGCTCCCGTCTATGTCCTCTCTCACACCCGCACCCAGGTGCGGAGACACCACATCTCTCCTCTGGGCACCGTCCTGTGCACCTGGCAGAGGCGGCCCTCAGCGCCCCCTGGCCTCGTGTTCCTGGAGCCCAGGTGCCCCCCCTCCCCCCGTTCAGCACGTAGCCCCAGGCTCCTCACCAGATCCCACAGCGGAGGCAGCGGCTGCTCTAAAACCCCACACTCCCGGCCCTGCCCCAGGCCCAGACTCAGGAGCGGGGAGCGGGGCTCGCTCCCCAAGAGACTCCGGTGCTCGCTCTGAGCAATGGACTCCTGGAGACGAGGTTCCCCACAACCACCCCCCTCCTACACTGACGACGGAGCAGTACCACTCACACTACCAGGTGGCACGAGACTGAGCCTCTCTGACCTCAGTTTCCTCAGCCGCCCGAAGAGATGCCACCGCCTAAGTCCCCAGGCTCAGGGGTGCTCCCCCAAGCCGGATAAGGTGGTGGGTGTTCACAGAGCAGCCCAGGGCTCCCACTTCCCCTCGGCCTCACGTCCTGTCCCGGGACGCAGCCCCTCTCAGCTTCACGGCGTCTGTCCCCAGATGCAGGCTGGCGCCTCCTGGCTCAGCCCCGCCGCGGTGGGCCCGACAGGGTCCCAGGGCCTCACTCATGTCAGCTCTCACCTCCTGGGAACTTCCAGAGACATGAATCCGCCCAGCGTTTGCGCCGCGTGCCACAGGACCCTCTGGGCAGAATCACCCCGGTCTCCACAGAGGCCCTCGCTCCCAGTCACGCTGTCCTCCTGTCTGCTCTCTGATCCTTGGCGGTGGGAGGGCGCCCAGGACGCTGCCCTGCCTGTGCGCCCGCACCGCTCCGGGTCTTCCCAGACCCTCCCTGTGGCCGCAGTGCGCTGGGTCTTCTGGACGCCATGGGAGGCCCGCCCTTTACCACCAGAGCAGTCCTTCTAAGCTGTGGTCCTCCTCCACACCTGTACCCTCCCTGGGCTCTGGAACCTTCTTTCGGTGGCTCCCTATTAACAGTGTCAGGAGCTCCTCACCACCTGCCTCACTAGACCACTGGCCATTTGGTCACTGTAACCCCTGGTTGCCAGCTCGGACGTCCGTCAGCTCCCTCCACGTCCCGCACCGGCTGCGGCTGCTCCTGCCCATCCCCTGCCTGCCCCGCACCCGGTCCTGAGTGGGCACACAGGGCTGCGGGCAGGGGCTCGCCCAGGGACTCCCTCGAGGCCAGCACTAGGTCTGGCCAGCGGGTCATCTCCCCACCCATCCAGCCCAGCGGCGACAAAGGCTGCGGGCCAGACGGGTGGCCAGCTGAGGCAGGCGCATTTGCCGTGGAAAAGCCGTGCCCCACTTACCTTAAGAACGTCTTGCTTGCATTTTTCTACTTTGTCTTGCAGTTTCTTAAGCTGCTCGGGGTTGAGGGACGGGTCTGCTTTGCTGTTGGTTTCTCGCGACACGGCTAGCTTCTCCTCTTTGCACGCCGCGTGGTAGGCTTTCTTTGCCGCCTCCACCTGCGGGGAGAGGGAGCACCGGCTAGAGGCTCCACGGGCTCTGCTGCCAGCCCGCCCGGGCGAGAGGGCGGAGCGGGCGCAGAGCTGTGCGGGCTGCACGATCGCGACAGTCCACCCGGCAGACGCTGGCGCAGTGCCCGCCGGGCGCCCTCCTAGGCAAGCGAGCCAAGGCTGGGCAAGGCTCAGTGGCTTTGGTTGCTACTTTTGGAAGAGGCCCTGGGCCGTCACGGAGCTCTCCGTCAGGCCGTGGAGGAGACTGCAAGAGACAGGTGAAGAACAGAGTCAGAGGGTGAAGAGCGCCAAGAGGAGAGGGCAGCGGGGAAGGGAGGCGGGGCGCTGAGCCAAGCTGCATGCGCAGCGGGGGCGAGCGAGCCAAGAGGCCACGGAGCAGGAACGGGAAGGTGGTGTGGCCGTCTGGGGGCAGAGCATGCCAGACAGCCGGAAGGGCGAACACGGAGTGCCAGGGCTGACGTGAGGGGCCGGTGCCAGGAGGCAGCGTTACGGGGCACGTATGCCGTGGCTCTCTCCCATGCGTGTACACATGCACACAGGTGCCTACACGTGCGGATGTGTGTACGGGTTTTTTTTTTAAGTTTTTAATGTTTAAGTTTCAGACAGAGAAAGAGACACCAAGGGCAAGTGGGGGAGGGGCAGAGAGAGAGGGAGACACAGAATCCGAAGCAGGCTCCAGGCTCTGAGCTGTCAGCACAGAGCCCGTCGGGGGACTCGAACCCACGAACCGTGAGATCACGACCTGAGCTGAAATCAGACGCCCAACCGACTGAGCCACCCAGGTGCCCCAAGATGTATCTGTACTTAACAGAGGTTTCCCTAATTGAGCCAAAGTCACACAGAGTTCATTCTAGAGAGGAGTGAGGAGTCTGCAACCCTGGCCTCATGAGGAGGATAATCATGATGAACGGGGCCACAGACAAGAAGGAAGAGAAGGAGAGGGCGGAAGCTGAGACAAGAGGGAAAAAGGATAGCTGGCCGTTACAGCCGGAAGACAGAGGGCTGGTTCTGGGCGATTTCGGGGAGCAGTGTGGCTCCTGAGAAAAGCCAGGGGCGGGCAGGGGAAGGAAGCAGTGCGGCCACCCGAGGCTGGTGAGCTGCGGGGTGGTGAGGGCAGGGGTGCGTGTCTGAGAGCCTCCAGCGAGCCAAGGCCGGGCAAGGTTCAGTGGCTTTGGTTGCTACTTTTGGAAAAACTAGTATCAGTATCATTTGCAAATTTCAGAGAAAAACCCGTACAAGAGAAAGAAACGTTTTGAATGAATCTTTTCTACTGGCCCAACGAGGCTCTGGTGTCTTGAACTGGGGTACATGCCAGCCACCACGGGCCTCTGAGGGCTGGCCCGCCCCACCGCGGCTGGCACCGGGCGCCTGAGCCGGAAGCAGTCAGAGGGGGGGCGGCCGGGAGGCAGGGGCGCCGGGCCAGGGGCACACCTCTTTCAGCTTCTTGGCCCAGGGCTTCTGCGCCTTCCGAAAGCCGTCCTCGGCCTCTCGGGTCTCCTTGAAGCCCCCCATCATCTGCTTGTGAAAGGCCTCCTTCTGCCAGTTCTTGATCTTCTCGAAGTCCTCGTTCATCAGCGAGGCCTTCACCGCCAGGTGCAGCTCGCTCACGCTCTCCGCCTCGGCCATGACCGCCGTCCAGGCCTTCTCCACCGTCCCGTACTGGGGCCCTGGCACAGAGGAGAAGCTGCTGGTTACCAGCCCCGCGGCCCCCAGATGGGCCCTGCCTGGGGGGTGATGCTCGGGCCTGCAGCCTGGCTGCGGGGCCAAGAGGTCTCCTTTCGGTTCTTTCAGATCTTTTTCTCTCAGCGGCTGTTCCTTTTTCAGCCTGGGATGAAGAAAGAACAAGGAAGCGAAGCTGGATGCGCTCAGCCATTCTTTCATTAGGGAAATCAGGGGATTACCCACGGTTCCTTTTTTTAGTCACTAAGCTCTTTAAAAACTTGAATTTCTGTATCTTGGAGGTTTTTTCTTTTTCCTAACAAATACTTCTTAAATGTTTGTTTATTTTTGAAAGGGGGAGGGGCAGAGAGAGAGAAAATCCCAAGCAGGCTCTGCGCTGTCAGCACAGAGGCTGACGTGGGGCTCGAACTCACAAACTAGGAGATCACGACCTCAGCCGAAATCAAGAGTCAGACACTTAACCAACTGCACCACGAAGGCCCCCTAACATCCTGGAAGTTTTAATACACTTAAGGCTGGCTGGAGACGGAGGTGAGGCAGCCTCTGCCCTTCCCTGCGGCAGGCTCCGCACGCCTCTCTCCCAGGAGGAGCCTGGCTCCGAGCAGGAACCGGAGAGCTGCTGGGCACAGAGGCTGGCTGGAGACGGAGGTGAGGCAGCCTCTGCCCTTCCCTGCGGCAGGCTCCGCACGCCTCTCTCCCAGGAGGAGCCTGCTCCGAGCAGGAACCGGAGAGCTGCTGGGCACAGAGGACTGTCTCCTCAGCAGAAGGGAAGCTCGCTCCTGGGGAGGGAAGGGGAGTTGGAGGCAGGAAGCTGCTCTGGCCGATGGAAATCTCTAGACAGCGGCCTCCCGCACACTGTGCTCAGGAAGGAAGCTCGTAATGGGCCTGTCACTCTGTGGAGGGTGTGGGGTGACGGAGGAAGAGGCCACGACGGAATCTGAGGGGGACAATGCCTGCTCAGCCGTGTACCGACACGGAGCGGCGCTGGAGGGGTGGGTGAGAGCCCTCCGCACCCCACCTCCCGCGTGTCTACTGACACAGTCAGCCACACGGCGGTGGGATCCATGCGGTGGAGGGGCCACAGTGCTCTGTGACCCTCAAGCGTTGGATCACCACAAGGGACGGTGCTGACAGCTGGACCCCAAGGGCAGAAATAAAGTAACAGCAGTCATGGCTGCCGCACCCTCGGCAACCGTCATCAGTGCACGGCCACCGCGCTCCCTGCCACCTCTCTGTAGCCAGCATGGTGCTGAGCACCCCCTGCCCTGAGGACAAGTGTCTGCAACAGGGGAGACACGGGTCACTGGTCTAGACCTGGCCAAAGTGGCCTGGTCCCCGTCCCGTGAGGGCCGCTGTCGCGAAGGCCTGCCGCACGGCACACGCCGACTGGCCTCTGTCGTGGGAAACCCTGGGATCCATCGAGCCCCCTCCGATGCTGGGGGGCACGTCCTGAACGCAGTCCACATCCACAGCAGCCGTCGGTCACTAAGCTCCGGAATCTTCTGGGTGTCTGGCTGGGGAGGGGTGGGGGCAGAATGCGCACCACGCAACCCCTCTACTTATGCCCAATAAATTTCCAAATTAGAAAGCCTGGCGCTGCCACCATCCCGTCTCCGTGACCTGCCACACGGCCAAGCTTACGAGGAAAGGACTCCTCGTGGCGGACCTGCCTCGCTGAGCACCCGGCCGTGTCACCCCGAGAGGCACCGACTCGAGTCTGGGCCCTGGAGGAGCCGCTCTGGGCTAAGCTGGCGAGCGCGGCACATCCGACGGGTGACCAGGGCCCCGCAGCGGGGGCTCGGGGCCGTCTGCAGGCAGGGGAGAGGGGGCCCGCCCCGCTGCCCCCCAGCGCCGCGGGACACCCCCGGGCGGCGGCCCCCTACCCTTCTCCACAAGCTGCCTCCAGCGCCGGGCCCACTCGGTGAGCTGCTGCGCATACGCCTTCTCGATGCGCGCCCGCTCGTGCAGGCAGTTCATGAGGTCGCCGCACAGGCGGTGCCCGTCCTCGATCCGCTTCACCGTCCGCTTGTAGTTCCCCACCTAGGAGACAAGAGCGCGCGGTGAGGCGGGGCCCCTCCCGGGACCGGGGCGGGCCTGGCCCCGTGGCTGCCCGCACAGCCTCCGTGCCAGCCCGCTCACGCGCTCCCCCACTCAGCAGGCGCGCTGCGTTGGTAGAGGCCAGGCTCCCCGGTTCACGTACTGGCAGGAACTTAACAAAGAAAACCAGAGCTCAATCACCATGCGCCAGTGTCCATGCTCTGACCCCACGGGCCAGGGAGGGGATAGACCAGCACAGGCAGGGCCGTGCCGGAGGGGAGGAGGGTGCTGAGGGTGCCCCGAGGGCATCTCGTGTAGACTGAGGGGTCAGGGACGGCTTGCCAGAGCAAGTGATGGCTGACCAGAGAGATCTAAAATAATAATAACAATAATAGTAGTAGTAGTAGTAGTAATAGTAATAACTTAGTGGCTCAGATTTAAATGGTCTCATAATTAATATTACAGAATTGGCTAAAGACCTTTTGGTCACCACTGGTAGAAACAGGTTTCGGGCGCCTTCCTTCCGCTTTAACATCATCCCATGCAGGGTTCCCATCACTTCCCGATTAGAGCGCGAAACACTCTCCCACTTCCTGAGCACCTACTATGTGCCAGGCACCACAGCAGGCGTTTTGCACCTGCAAACACTGCCCTGCCCTGACAGTGGGACAGAGATGAGAAAACCAGGGATTAGAGGATGACCTAGGTCACCAAGATGGTGGGGCAGCAGCTGGTGGCAGGGCCGCAGACAGCTCCAGGAAGGACAGTCTCCATGGCAAGGGGCAGGCTCTTATCTGCTCTGCCCAGGGCTTAAGGTGAGTTTGGACTACATTCCCTCACATATGAAAAGAGAGACTAGCTCATCTGAATCATCAGCTATAAAAGAAGAATTGAGAAAATATTGGCGGCTGCGCTGGAGTGAGAGTCCACGCGTTCCCGAGGCCGCCTTCCAGGAGCTCATCTGGAAGGACAGTGCAGGGACGCTGGGGCACGGGGACGCCGGGGCGCGGCAGGAAATGTGGCAGAGAACGATCTATTCCATTTCAATCCTTTCTTCCCACTCTCTTCCAAAATCTTAGTCAACTTTTACCATTTTACCGTTTCCGATGGTCTGTGCGCCTGGCTGATCCCTCTCCTATTTCATCCCGGTTTAGTCTCAGTTGGGAAGGTCCCACAGAACAGAGGACTAGGTCCCATTCCTACACAAGGGGACAGTCCTCACTCTCCCAGGCAGGCGGCAGGGACCGATGGGACAGTCTGTTTAACTCTGGTTTATGAAGAGTTCAAGCTACTGGAGTTTCTCCTGCCCTGAGCTGAATTAACCAGTGGGGGCGCTGGGGGTGGGGACAGTGGTGAGGTCCTTGCAGAGGACAGAACACGTGAGCCCCGTAGGGAGACAGGCAATGGGGCCTAAAGAATGGCTGTCACTGAGGCCAGAGAGAACCTGGCTCCCGTGAAACCAGCAAGGGGCCCTGGAGGTCAGGTGACCACTCTTGACCAAGACACACAGCCTTCAACTCCATCCTTGGGCAGCGCCTGCCTTTAGCAGAAGCAAGCGTTTCACAACCAGCTGGAAATGACACCGAGTGCTCACTTCCCTTTAAAATAGGGCCCTGCTGTCATTTTGAAATCTACATCAGGATGGGGAAAAAAAAAAAAACCCATAACCAACAAAACGCAACTCCGTGTTGCTGAGCTGGCGGCCAGAAGGGCGAAGATCATCCCAGCTCGATTCAGGCCGGGCGGGAGACGTGAAGCCCCGACGCAGAGCTGGCTCTCGCCTCCCTGTCACCAGCAACATCCAAACTGGTCACGATCTCAGCGTGCGGCTCTCCGGAAACCCGCCCACCCCTCTCTGTTCAAAAGCCCTGGGAACAAATTTTGGGGCAAAGAGAAAGGACGTTTGTCAGAAGGCACACGCCGCTGGCGCGCCCACCAGCACGGACCTCGCTGCTTTTCCTGCTTAAAGGGCGACTCTCGGAATCTGAAAAGCGGCCAAGAACGCAGGCAGGACGTTTCCAGAACCATGTGTTTTAGGTTTAAATCCTGGCCGCTGTGGCCACTGCTGGGGCCAAGGGGAGAAGGGCGGGCCCGTGACGACAGCCAGTGAGCTATCTAGGAACACCCGCACTCCTGGGCTCCGCTCACGAAAAGCTACACAAGGGCTCGAGACGCCTGCCCCTTTAGTCTACACCCGGGGACATTCACCAGGGATCACCGCTAACGTCTTCACAGACTGCCCAGTGACAGAGCGATGGGGCCTTCCTGCTCCCCTGACCGAGGTCCCGGCTGTTTCTCTGAAGTGAAATCCATCAACACACAACAAGTCACCCTTCACGGGCGCACGGCAAGACGAGTTCAGACGCCCGTGTGCCGTGCGTACCCAACACCGTACCGAGGTGCGGAAACTTCCGTCTCCCTGCCTTGCCCCCGTGCCCTCCTGCAGCCACTCTCCGCCCCACACAGCCCTGGCAACCACTGACCTGATTTGCGTCCCTCGTAAGGGCAAAGGGCAGGCCACCCAAGTTAGGCCACTTTGGCATGAAGATTATTTTGAGTTAAAAAGCAACCGAACCCCAGCAGATTCAGGAAAAGCTCTTTGCTAAAGAGAATTTGGATCAAGGGCCTGCTCCAGGAAGACCGCTCTGGCCACAGAGAACGTCACTCTGCGAGCTGGGCGTGGGGGGCGGGGAGAGCCCAGGAAGGCCTCTCTGACCTCGGGTCCCTCCGTCCCACTGTCTCCTAGCGGCTCAGCAAACATCTGTCTGCCAAACATTACTCTTTTTCATTTCCCTGTGAATTGCATTCCTCCCCTTTGAAGTCCCAGACCCCTGTCCTCCCCTCCTCCTTAGCTCAGGATGGTGCACACACCTTGCTCTGCCTGTCTCTGGAATACGCCACGTCTGTGTGGAGTCCCCGTGGGCACAAATGAAACTCTATCTGCTCCTGTTAATCTGCCTCGTGTCTATCTGATTCTTAGTCCAGCCAGAAGGACCTTGAAGGGGACAGGAACTTCCTCCCCCGCAACACCCTTTACCAAGATGTCCGGGGATAAATGGAACCACACGGCATACGGCCTGGCCTTTGAGCCTGATCCGTGTCATTGTCTAGGTCAGTAGTTTATTCCATTTTACTGCTAAGAGCTATTCCGTGGCTCGGCTACATCGCCATGTACTTGTCTGCCCTTTCACCCAGGTGAAGGCCACTGGGGCTGTTTTCAGTTTGGGGCCATTATTAACAAAGAAGCTATGAAGATTCCCAGGCAAGTCTGTGACTGGACACAGGCTGTCACTGCTCTCGGGCAAACCCGTAGGAGAGGAGCTGCTACACCATGAGCAGACGTCTAACGTTCTGAGAAATTGCCAAGCTGTAAACCCCCCCCCCCAAACCCGAGGCCACGCATGGCACACCCCCCACTGCGGTGTTCGGGCACTGCCACTGCTCCGCGCTTCCCTGGCACTTGGCACCACGTCGTCTATTTTTGTAATATTTTGCCGTTTTGTTTAGTACGCAGCAGCTGTCTCACTGTGGTTTTAATTTGCACTTTCCTAATGGCTAATGATGCTGAGAGCCTTTTCTGGCTCCCGTCTGCCGCCCACGTGTCTTCTTTGATAGAGCGCGCGCTCTTTGTTTTAATACGTTTAAAAACTCGAGGAATAATGCTGACTGCTGTTTTGAAGTGCAAGAAACGTTAATCTGCAACCATGTGACAAACCGATCGAATGTTAAAGTGAGGACATGTATGGTAGCTATTTTTGCCTTCCCGGTTTCGTAGTTTAAGTTTCTCTCTTGCTTTTTTCTTTTTTATGATTTTTGTAACATTTTTATTCATTTTTGAGAGAGACAGAGAGACAGAGCGCAAGGAGGGGAGGGGCAGAGAGAGAGGGCGACACAGAGTCTGAAGCAGCTCCAGGCTCCGAGCTGTCGGCACAGGGCCCGATGCGGGGCTCATAAGATCATGACCTGAGCCGAAGTTGGACGTTTAACCGACCGAGCCCCCAGGAGCCCCTCTCTCTTGTTTTTAAAACGCTGGTTTGTTTTGAGATAGCCAAGTGGCAAATAACTTTCTGTAGAAGTTTAAAAAATAAACAAGATTTCTTCCAAATTTCTTCCTATCAGTTGATTTATTCACAGAAGGCCCATTTTAAAAACTAGGGTCTGAGGCCACCTCTGTTCCTAACTTCCTCTAAATTCAGGCTCACCCCCTCAGATACCAAGACGCTAAAGACAGACGCTCACCACACACGTGCCTGGGTGCAGGGCTGGCACCCCCTTCCTCCGGGGCTGCCTGGTCAGGGGGAAGGGTGAGAGGTGGGGAAGGTTTACTGGAGGCAACACCCAAAATGAATTTTCGAGGACCAGTAGGACGCTGGCCAGGTTAAAGGCGAGGACAGGGACATTCTGGAGAAGAGAGAACAGTGTCGGTGACCAGCTCTGCCAGCAAGGGGCCCAGGGGGTGCCGGCCACGAGGCGTGGAACGTGGAACACAGAATGCACGGGAACGACTGGCCATTGGGACGGGGGCTGGACGCAGCCGGGGTGGGAGGCATCAGATACTGAGACATCTCAGGGTAGGGCATTCATCCTGAAGGGCGCCACACTCAGGGACGGGGCGGGGGCGGGGGGCTCAGGAGGGTGGGTGTGAGAGTGGCCTCCTCAGGCTGGGGCCTCTGCAGTGGGGACAGACAGCGGGAAAGCAGGAAAAGGGACACTCTGTCTGCCGGTGGCAGGTGGGGGCAGGACCCCAGTGGCCAGGCGCCTGGGGGGACTGGAGCTCGTGCAGGCTGGGCTTGGAAAGAGTACCACTACCACCTTTCTAGAGTCTTCCAGAAGCCACTCTCCTGCCCCCCCCTCCTCCTGGGGTCCACACTCCTCCCCACCAAGCTCGCTGTCCTCCAGGGAGTCCGAATCACTCCATCCTCTCTCCACCCACAATTCCCCACCACGGGGCCCGGGGCCCCTGGCAGCCAGCCCCCCGCTCCCATTCTGTAAGGCTGGCTTCAGTGGATCCTCTGGTTTTCCCCCACCCCGGGCGCTGAGAATCCAGCGTCAGATACACCCGGGCTGTGTGGTCAGCTGAGCAGAGGCTGGGGCTGGAGGTGCAAAAACATGTACGCGATCGGGAACCAGGACTGAGACAGCGGGCTCTGTCCAAACCCCGGCGGGTTTATAATTACAGGGGCGCCGGGAGGGGCCATTCAAACAGGTCCCACCAGCTCCTCGTTTATCCCCTGGGTGGAAACAGCCTGGAACCGCCTTTCACAAGGACCCAGCAGGAGGCCTGCTTCTCTGACTTCAGAGCCAACCGATCTGGGCCGATCCCTTTCTGTGGAATAAGGGGGCCACAGGCCACAGGAAAGCTGGAGGGTTTGGAAGCAGCCCGGGGAGACCTCCAGTCTCCCACGCAGGTGACAGGGGGAGCGAAGGCCCTCCCTCCGAGCCCCCCGTCTGTCGGCCCCAGCACAGGCTCAGCCGCCAGCACCTACATCAACCACCAGCCACCAGGTCAGAGGAACCTACAAGGCACCACGGCCGGGTCACCTCAAGTACACCTTCCATTTTATTCCTTGTACCCTCCCCTGTGGTTGTTGACCACCAGACCTGTTACTGATTACAGCCTAAGTCCCAGAGTGAAACCAGCGGCCAAGTGAGAGTGGAACCGGGCAGAGCCGCCCCAAAGCTAACCCTCTCCTACCCTGAGCTGCCTCGGCCTCCTGCCCGCGGCTCATCTCAACACTACCAACGATCCCGATGGACTTGGGAGCCCCCGGGACCCCCGCTGAGGTTCTGGCTGTCTCACCGCTGACGCGATGCACAGCCGAGTGAGGGAGTGGCCGTCTGTGCCCCAAAACACCCTGCCCTCCCCAGCCAGTCCCTGGGTCCATGCCCCCAGACAGCTTTACTTCCTGCGGTCCTGAGCTGTGCAGGCCAGAAGATGTAAGGTAGTACCGGAGGGTGACAACAAGAAAACATAGGCGACTTCCAGCTGGGCAGGACCCTCACACAAAATTTCAAAAGTCAACGCCATGTGCTTACATGCGTCCGTGTGTATGTCTGTGAATACATTTTATTGCATCAAAAATTAAGGATTTCTGTTCGGAAACCAACGCCACGGACAACATCAACAGACTGCAAACACCGGCTCCCAGTCTGCGTGTCTGGATTGACAGGACGCTAAGCTGGAACATCCCAGGAGGCCTCTGTATCAACATGAAAAAGACAGGCCCCGAGGGAAGTCAGAAAAGTATGAAGAGTTAACTTCAGAGAGAAGCTAAGTCCAGAGGGCTGACGCGAACTCATGTCACTTAGGGGGGCGCCCACGACCTCGGGGCTCCTCGCCTGATGACAGACTGGCAAACCCAGGGCGTGGGAGCCGCCGGGTGTGGGGCGGGGGGCGCACGGCCCATGGGACCCTTACTGTATACACTGGGGATAGGCAGCCTGAGGCAGCCTGAGAGCAGCCAGATAGTAATGAAGTCATTAAGCAGATGCTCCGCGAGGACCTGGCAGTTTTGTTCCTGAGTCAGATCCCCACAGAAAGGTTCTCCTGCGCTGTGGGTACGCAGGAACGTGTGGGGGAAGGCAGGGGGCAGCCGAGGCGGAGCCAGCGGCGGGAAGAAGTGCGGGCCTGGCTACGGACCTTGCAACCTGCACGTACCTCACGAACTGTGCGGAAAAGGAAACAGAATGTCAATGGTGGGAAGCATGATGGCCTTGGCCTTGCTTGGTGTGAATTAAAAACAGCCACACACAGGGGCACCTGGGTGGCTCAATGGGTTAAGTGTCCGACTTTGGCTCAGGTCATGATCTCACGGTTCATGGGTCCAAGCCCTGAGTCGGGCTCTGTGCTGGCAGCTCAGAGCCTGGAGCCTGCTTTGAATTCTGCATCTCTCTCTCTCTCTCTCTGTCCCTCCCCTGCTCATGCGCTTTCCCATTCTGTCTCTCAAAAATAGATAAATGTTAAAAAAAAATTTTTTTTAAAACAGCCGCACACAAAGCAAGGCTATCAAGTTTGTGAGAACCCAGGCTAACACAGACGTGACGCCAAAGAAGGGAAGGGACTAGTGTCAAAGGCAGGGAGGGAGATGGGGAAGGACGCGGGGGTTGGGTCCCATCCTACCTACCGGTCCCAGCCCTGTGCTGAGGCTCAGCTGGTCTTCCCCAGGGAGGCTCCCCTGACACCAGCTGTCCCTGTGGGGCCACCACGCGGGTGCGCCCGCATCACCCGCACCAGCGGACAGGTGGGACCAGGTCCACCTGTGGGCCGCGAGAGTCCTTCCGAACACCGTCCCCATGGCCTGCAGCCACAGCTCGGCCCACGCGGGTCGCGACCGTGCATGGCAGCCTCCCTGCCCCAGCTGGGCTGCAAGCCGCTGGCAACAGGCGCCACACACTGGTGTTCTCAGCAGCAGCATCACAATAGAGCATGTCAAGGCTGTGCTAACAGCTTGACACATGTCCCCGCATTCAATCCTGTGACCATCCTCAGCAGTGGGCACTATGAGTGTTCCCGTTATATAGAAAAGAAACAGATCGAAAGAGGCAGAGTCACCCATGATCACGCAGCCAGAAAAAGGAAGAGGCCACCTTCCAGAACCTTCCTCCGGCTGAGAAGAGAGTAAAGCCAAGACTTAATGAGTCAATGTCAGGTGATGTGTGTAATTCCAACCAGCCCACGGGTCCTGGGAAGGCCACAGAGTTCAAGACTGAGAAGTAAGGTACAGGCCCTGCTCCTGATTCCCGTGTGCCCCTGGGGCACACGTCAGGAACCCCAAATCTGCCAACCACAATGACCACTTGCCAGAGATGACCTTGATTTCACCCTCAGAAGGTTTATGCACTTTAACCTGGGACCCTGGAGGCCCAGGCACCACAGCTGCTCCTTCTACATCCTGGAAAGGCAGGTTCAAGGGCGGGTCACTGCCCTGAGCTGACCGGACAGAAGAGAAAGCCCCTGGTGGCATCCCTCCCTTCCGGCAAGTCCACGGAGTCAGAGTCCAGCGTTTTACCCAAAGCTGAGAGAGGCTCCGGGATGTTCTGAAAGACAAGGGTGAAAGATTCCTGCAGAATCCCATCACCAGTCCGCAGACGGTGGAGAGGCTGGCTGAATGAGCTCCGCTTACCCGAGCTGAGTCCCTTAGCCCCCAGCCCGCTCCTACTCGGCTGGCTCTCAGGAGGGAGAGGCAAAGATCTGGGCCTGCCCCGAAATAAGTGACCTTGTGTGGGTCTCTCTCCCCACGTTTCTATTCCTTCGGCTATAATGCGGAGGTAGAACGGATTTCGTGAGGACTAAATACACCGGCTAGGCTGGGTTTACGGTACAGGGTGTTTCTTCCTGGTCGGGTGCACTCTTGGCTGGGCTCCAGCATCACTAGACAAGACCTGGCCGTTTCTGCACGTTGTCCACTGGGGGGACAGGATTAGAGGACCTCCAAGGGTCCTTCCCAATGAGAGGACTTTTAATGAAAGAGTCCGTCGAGGCTACCAGCTGGCCGGTTACCCCGTGAAGCCCTCGTAACTCAACTTTTGAGAGCCCGGCCCCACCCTCTTGCCAGAAGCCAATGTGTCGTGAACACCAAACCGTGCGCCAAGAACCACGTGACGGACGAGGGACACGATGGTGAGCAAACTGCTGTGGTCCCTGCCTTGCTGGGTCCCTGCCTTGCTGGAGGAGTTCTGGAAGGAGCACTCTGGGTCATGGGGGCTGCCTGAAGAAAGGGTGTTTGTGGCAAGAGCAGAAGAGAACTCTGAGGGGCAAGGCTGCTTTCTGAAGGCTTGAGGCCGGGTATCAAGGCCGCCATAGAGCATGAGCCACACGAGACGCCACCCCTCGGGGAGCCTGCCTCCCCAGCCCCCTCCCTCGCTACTCCGGTATGGACACCTGCAGCCGCACGCGCAGATGCGGGAACACGGTGGGTGTGGAGCACGAGGGCCCCCCAGGCCAGGCACACACAGGGCACCCGTGATCCGCTCTCGGTGCTGAACGCTGCTGGAGCGGAAGCCCGGCTCCATGCACACAGGAAGGGACGGGGCAGTTGCTGAGCGTTCGGCTGGAGACACGGGCAGTGAAGTAACGCCATGATCCTTTATGTACCAGGTTCTTAACCCAGAGAGCCATTCCAGCTCTCCTCACAAAAACTAAAGGGAACGGACTGCTGGAGCACAACCAGAGACACCACCTCTGACGCAGCCCTGGTACGCCCACGGGGGCGGGGCTCTTCCGCATCCCCACAGCATTTGGCTTGGACCATTTAAAACGCACTTTTATCTGTTCTACTCATGCCGTGTCCCCAAGGCCTAGCAGGGGGCCAAGCACAGAGCACCGCTCTACAAATGTTCACGGAAAGATTGATTTCCGCTCATTACTGTGGTTATTTGCACACACATTTTAATTCCAACTATGTCATTGTACTAGCAGGTCTTCTTACCTGGCATTAGGCCTCCCCCTTTCTCTGACTCGTGCATTCAATCAACGATCATTCAGTGTATCGGGCCCCGTGCTAAGTCCCAGGTACCCAGGCGAGAATCCAAGAACGGAGGACCGTGTCCTGGCCCCCAGGGTCTCAGAGCCCAGAGAGAGAAGTGCGCTGAGACTACAGCCTGGATGGACCTGCAGGAAGGCCGCCTGAGCCCTGCCAGGCGGGGTCAGGGAAGGCTGCCTGCAGAAGGAGCTGGAAGGAAACGGAGATCGGCTGGAGGAAGGCAGGCGGCGCCCTGAGGACAGGAGCCGGGGTGCTCAGCTCAGCTGCAGCCCAGGGCGGCACTGCTCAGCAAGGCCCAGGGGGCCCCGCAGCCGCCGGCACACGGGCAGGTCCTAGAGATGCTAACGAGCATGGCTTCCCCGTGGAGGTGGTGCGGACCGCCCCAGCTTCCGCGCACACAGGCTTGCTTTTCTGGACGGGCTGCCCTGGTGTCAGGGTGGAGAAGAGACTGAACGCAGCACAGGGGAGGCCGGGCGCCCCTCCGTCGGGACACAGCAGGGACTAGTTCGCCTGAAAGAATGAATGAATTAGAAACTTTGGAAACTGCAGGGAAACCTCGGCGTGCCACCAGGCGGCTGGGAGCGCGGCCCGAGCACGGTGGGGTCACCACGAAGCTGGAGCACCACAGACGGGTGTCCGACAGAGAACTCCGTCCAGGCCGCATACGTTGGGGGGTGGGGGGTGACCGGAGAATGCACGGAACGGGTCACTGCCACTGAGCAGCGGGGTGACCAGTTTCCACGTGCCTTGTGCCTCCCCCCACGGTCCCCCTGCTGCCCTGTGACTGCCCAACGTGGCGGATGCCGGCTCCGGGGGCTCTGGACCATGTCCTCAGTCGTGCAGGTGGCTGCACATCAGGTTCTGCAGGACCCACGCACACAGGGCGCCAGCAGTGTCCAAGTATGTTACCTGCCAAACTGGCCTGGGGGGACAGGGACAGTGCGCCCCATTCCGGGGACGGCTTCCAGACGAAAGCGCGCGGCATGTGGAGATGCCCTGGCACGAGGCCCTGGCTCCACAGTCTGAGAGGAAGCTGCGGGCAAGCCGTCTCTGGGGAGGCGCATGCCAGCTCTTCGGAGCTAACGTGCCCAGGGCATTTTACAGCAAGACGTGCACGCCGTCTTCACCCCCAAACCCTCTCCTCCTCAGAGGCTCTTAGCGCCCGCAGAGTGCGGTCCGGATCAGCCCTGGCCTGGCTTCTCGGGGCGATGCAAGCTCACCCCACAGAGGGCCGGCAGCTGAGCAGGACCCCTGCCTTGGGACAGACGGGTTCGGAGCTCAGCTTCTGAAATGAGCAGCGTGCCCTCCCAGCCCGGCTGCCAAGGGGCCCTCGGGGACCAGGGCAGCAACAGGCCTGTGGACGGCGAACCCGCCATTTTGTGTGCAGCCCCCCCGAAGCACTGTGACACCTGGAAAGCCCCACAACTCGCAGCCGAGACTGTGCACCGGCCCCAGAGCCTACAAGAAGGACCCAGAAGCAGGCCTAGAAGCCAAGGACACGGTGCAAGGGCCCTGGGGCTCCTGGAGCGACCCAGAGCCAGACGACTCGCCGTAACTGGCCACTCTCCCCCGGCTGGAAAGCCTCCAGGAAGGGAGCCGTGCCTGTTCCAACGTGCTGAACAGCCTCCTCGGCCCCAACCTACCCAATCTCACGGCTGCTCGCCTCCCAGAATTCAAGGTCCTCAGGCCTCTCCAAGGCCGTGCTCATTCCGGCCTCCAGACTTTGCTCCAACACAGGAGGCCACCCCATCTCCCTGCTCCCAACTCAAAGTCTGCCCCCCCCACACCCTCCCTGGTGATGCCAGCCAGCAGGTGCTCCTCCGAGCACCAGGACGCCCAGAGGCAGACTGTGGCTTGGGCCCATGGCCCTCAGACCCCACAAAGCCACCCAGAGCCTTCCCTGAGGGCCCCGCTTCTCCAAATGGCTTACCATGAGCTAAGTAATACACAAAGAGTCCCCTCCAAACACCTACGGACACTTCCGTTTGACATTCGTTCCTGGGGGTGATCTGTCCTCCCACGGATCAGGACTTGTTCCCTCATTCATGTAGCAAATGCATGAGTGCGTAGCGAGTACCAACCCCACTCATCTTCCAAAGCACCTTTCCTGCCCCTCCCCCGGGGGCTCTCGCTCTCCGCCGAGCTCTCTAGCAAATCTTCCATGATCTGTCTAGTGTCCGTCTCTTCCCATGGGAGCTGACCTCCAGATGTCACAGCCAGGGGCTCCTGGAGGGCGGGGTCCCGTCCCTCCCATGCAGGCACATGGCCGGCGTGCAGAAAAGGATTCTGGAATGACCCACTCCCCTGAGTACCTTGGAGCAAGATTAGGCATGAGGACTTCTCTGCCTCAAGACCGCAAGGCTTTGTGGACATTTGTACCGGTCGGCGGGTCACATGAGTGAGAAGACACCTTTCGTGGGAAAGAGGACCTCGCGGGCAGCTTGCAGAGGCGCGCGGCGGGCTGAGTGCACCCACGCCACTCAGAGCCCAACGGGGCGGGTTCACCCTGAGCATTCGCCCTCCGTCCGGCGAACACCCATCCCGGAAGCGCTGATTCACACAAGCTGCAAAGTCACTTCAGAGACAGCGTCCCAAGATGAGCAGAGCCTGCCTAGGAAAGAACCCGTTGGCCTTGGCATTCCTCGGGCACAAGGTGTTCTTGTCCCCGGACGTGACTGCAGCTGAGAATCTAACAGGGAGGCTGCGAGCTTAAATCAACGACAGGGCCTGTTCAAGACCCCTGACCTCACACACGCTGACGCTGCACACTGGCGACCTCGACCCACTTTTTTACAGCGGCGGCTGCAGGCTTCTGCCGTAGCACTATGTTTAGCTGCTGGATTTCTCCAGAGCAGCTTCTGCCACCGACCGGCGATTCAGACGACGCTGCCAAGCGCACCCTGCAGGAACGGATGATGTGCTGCTGCGTGTGTGCCGGCGCCCCCGCCCCCACACCGGTGGGAAGGGGCCTGAAGTCCCTACACTGCGTTACAAATGCTCGTTCCTGCAACCCTCACGGCAATACGAGGATAGGTCCCATTTCCCCCCCATTTTACAGACTGGGCAACTGAGGCAAAGACAAACTCGTAACTTGCCCGGAACGCCCCCACGCGGTAGGGAAGAGGCAGGAGTCCAGCCCGGGCTGCGCATCTGAACCTCTCCCCGCCTACGGCTCACAAGGCCCACCGGGTGTGCCCACCTCTTTCTCTGCACGGCCAGCTGGCCCACGGCAGGTGCTGATTCGTACCAGATGGTAATGTCACCACTGTGACAAAACAGAAAGTCTCTCCGCAACTAAAGGATTCTGTCTGGTGGGTTCAGTGCTGAATCTGACCTGTGTCCCCAAAGGCTAGCCTCAGCGGAGCTCACAGGAGGGGCTCTGTGCAGCCGCCACCAGCTCCCCATGTGCTGGCAAGGCCACGGAGGCCACGGCCTCCCTCCTGGGGCGAGCCAGCACCTGTCTGCTTGTGAACGTGAACCTGCAGGCGGGGGCAGTCCCACACCCCAGCGCTATCCCAGACGTGCCTGCAGACTGTATTCTGGAACCAACACAGCTTCACACAGTCCACTACCACCACCCCACGACCCCCAGGCCACAAGAACACATCTCGCCACACCAGGAAGCTACTGTGACTACTGCCACCCTGTCACTCTTGCTGCCTCCTGGGAAATGTTTCCCGAGGCAGGGGTACCTCTTCGGCTACTGAACCCTGAGCTCTGTCCTGGACACCCACCAGGGAGGCTGCTACGAGCGGAGGGGCAAGGACTCGGACTGTCCCGTTTCCCACTGGAGCCCCACGGGACCCAGCACATAGCAGCTGCTCATGAAACACAGACTTTTAATAAAATGAATTACTCAGCTAAAAGTCAACAATGATCTTTTGGCCAACATGTAGGAAAGAAAAGTGGTAACAGAAATTTGAGTTCCTTGCTCACGTTTTTTAAAACTGGGGACCGGTGACCACTGTCTCTACGGAACAACAGGATCAGATGGTGTTTGCTCTCAGACTAAACCATTCCCCTCCTCAACCTCCATTTATAAAACAAATTCATGCTCATCCCCAGCGGACCGCGGCGCATCCTCCTCCTCTCACAGTCGCGAGCGTCCGGCCTCTGGTGTCAGGAAAACACCTGTGTGGGTACCAATGTCTGTATGCCCATTTCACCCTGCAGCATCCCTGGAAGGCCAGTACCATCCCGCCTTTACTTTTTAAGTTTATTCATGTATTTGGCGGGGAGGGGGGGGGCGGGGGGGAGCGGGGAGCAAGAGCGATCGCGCATGCCGGTGGGGGAGGGGCAGGGAGACAGGCAGAACCAGAATCCCAAGCAGGCTTCTCGCTGTCAGCCCAGAGCCTGATGCAGGACTCGAACCCACGAACTGTGAGATCATGACCCTGAGCCAAAATCAAGAGCCGGATGCTTAACTGACTGAGCGTCCCCCTCCAGGTGCCCCTCGCACCCCCTTCAGAGATGAGACTCTGAGGCTCGTATGGTCGAGCCACTTGCCTGAAACCACACAGCAGGTTGGCGATGGCACAGGTGGGAAACCAGTGCTTTTCCCACTAAGCCCATCACTGCCTGGAAAGCTCCTGAGGTTTTACCACAAGAACAAAAATGGACTTTCCTTTAAGGAGCAGGCAGAAAAAAGTAAGTGGGCTCAGGAAGATTGACTTCCAGAAAAAACAAAACTCCCCTCCACCTCCACAAAACTTCCGATGGGAAAGTAGTTCCACGTGGGCCTAGGCTCACGGGAAGAAGCTCTGAGGCTCGAGGGCAGTTTGCTCGGCCCCCCGGACAGCCCGCACGGTCCAGCGTGATGTCACAGCACCGAGGCCCGTGTCCCCACACACGACTCAGAGGTCACGCTGCCTCTCGGGCCAAGCCCAGCAGCAGGTGTACACAGAGCCGGGCCACAACACGGCGAAGCACGGAAACGAAGGGCCAGGAACGGACACCGTGATGACACGGCTAGCTCTTCATCCGTCCTTCTGGCAAGGTGAGGTCACCACCGGCACTTCCTGCCACGCCACACCTGCCGCCATCCGGATCGGACCCCAAAGGCCGGGCCCGCCTGGGGTACGCTCATCTCTGTCCCGGTTCCGGCCAGGAGAAGCCGGGCCCGTCCGGCACCGTCGGCCTGCACTCTGCGCGCGTGAGGAAGGGAGCGTGGCCGTTACCTCCCAGAAGCTGTCGCTGGACACTTCCACTCCAACGGAGTCGTCGTAAGCGACGGACATCTCTTCGGACGGAGAGCGGGCGGCCGCGACTGCTGAGCAGAGGTCAACTTCAGATGCTCAGAATCCGTAGACAAACCTGTAAAAGAAAAGCGCATGGTTGTGGTTTTTAAATTCCTAAGGTCAGAGGTAAGTCCCCCGCATCCCACGACTTCCGTGTCCGGTACTAACTTAGCACAGAGCAGTCTCGAATGTTCCGTGCAGGTGAGAGAAAATCAATAAGCACGTAAGTGTATCTTATATGCGCCTGCGTGTATTTCATATTAACAAGCAAACCTTCTCAACATTTTACTGAGGAGCTCAAAGAACTTTCTAGAGAACGGTTCGTGTTCTTAGACCAACAGGCTGAGGACCTTACTAAACCAGCTTCCCGCTGCTTGGAGAGAGAGCACGTGTGCAGAGAACACGCAGGAGCGGGCGAATCTGTGCATCTCTGGACTCGCCCTGCCCCAGCCCGCCCCGCCCACCGGGCAGGACTAGGCCCGGCAGTCAGACCCAAGTGGAAGTAATCCGCCTTGGACGCATGACTCCACCCCTACGCTTGTGTCCCCCTCACCCACGATGGATTCACCTCAGCCACTGAGGCCCGAAATCAGACCAGTTTATTCTCATGCCGTCTGTGGGAGGGGCAGCTAGCGCACAAACAGGCGAACGTAACTGCTTCCGGGTCACGAGGCGCTGTTCTAGGCCCAGGTGAGGGTTAAGGGGTGATTAACCCCTGCTACAGAGAGGCAGCCTCGACGTTCACGAGCACAGACCACAGTGATGCATGACCCGTCCCCAACCACGTGAGGCTCCCTGGCTTCCGGGTGAAAAGTTGACTCCACCCTCCTTTCCAGCGCCCGGTGTTCAGATCACACAGAGACGGGGACCTCCCCTCATTACCAGGGTCAGGAGTCCAAAGTGTCGGCTTCGCTCTGGGAGGGACCCAGCAGGATGGGGAGGGTGGAGTGACCCACACTGCCACACCTCCAAGGTACAAGGCTTTTGTTCTGGGCCCTTTTCCATCCGTTACCACATTTAATTCTCAGGAGCCCCGATGCGCCAGCCCAGAAGCGTGGTACGGAACAGGAAAGCGGGCTCTGCTCCCAGACCTACTGCTCACTAGCTGAGCAGCAGTTGGCAAGTCACCCAGCCCCTCTGTGCCTCAACGGCCTTACTGGATTATGGAACGTACATCACAGAATTGCAGTGAGGGTCAAATGAGGCCAGACACGCAGGGGCCAACGGGTTCGCAGGGGACCACAGTAAGCACTGTGGACCCAGTCAATTACAATGTAATTATCACTAGGTGGGAACAACGATCACTATCATTACTTTCATCTCCACTTCACAGTTGAGATAACTGACGCACGGGGAGGTTAAGTGACTTGTCCGCAGTCACCCAAGTCATGAACAGCGGAGACAAACATTCGGCAAATTTGCTAAGGTGACGTTCTCTCCATCACACCAAGATGTTTCAAGAACTACATGAAGTTTAAACAAATCTGCTGTCGTGTAACCTAAGATCTGTGGCTATCTGAAAGGGCGTGACGTGACGGATGTCACAGCTTCTGGGGATGAACACAGCACTTGTACAGCCAATAAGTCCGGAGGGCAGATGACAGAACTTCAAAGCCAAGTGCCCCAAAATCATGCACGCTAGAGCCGGGCAGCGGCCTGGGCGCCCCGGGCACGCCCTTCCCGACAGTGTGCCGGCAGGCCCTCTGCTCCAGCGTCACAGGGCAGCGTGTCATTGTGACTCCAGGGTATCAGAAAGGCCGACCGGCTCCTCTGGCTGGGCCCTGGCGCCGCGTCCCACAGCACCCCCGTCTAGGCAATCCTGTGCACTTGGCCGGGGCCCTCCTGGGAGCCGTCTCTGCTCCAGGCTCCTCAGGAAATATCTGGGCTTTGGGCTCAGGCGAGTCTCCAAGTGCTGTAATCGGGGCCGCTGGCGAGGCTGCCTGGCCGCGCCCGCCCGGGGGGAGCCGCAGGGAGGAGCAGGCGCCTGCTCTGGATGGAGCCACAGCTGGATGCCTAAAGAAACCCGGTGGAGGGATTCAGACTCTGTTGGGGTTCAGCCACGATGTAGACGTAAATGGATGGTCAGTTCTGCCTAAGATTCATTAAGAGCCTCCTAAGTGCCAGGAGCCAAGAAGAGGTTGCCACTGGGCTCAGCACAAAAAGACGTACTCGACTTCTAGGGCCAGAACCTGAACGGCCAAGTAACACAACCAAGTAACCCGGGGGCTGCAAGGGCTTCAGGGAGGAGGCATGCTCTCAGCTGACCAGCAGGAACGAGGCAAGTCCAGCTTTCCAGCCTGAGCCCACGGTGCCAACGTGGTGATGCTCCCTCAGTCCGGGGTCCTGAGCCCACCCTGGCACTGCACTAGGCAACCGTGACAGTTCCCAGGTGACAGCAGTCCTGGCGCCAAGCTGACCCCTCAAGGACAGAGCTTTCAACATTTCACCACTAAGTGGGATGTTTACTGTGTGATATTTTAAAATACCATTTTTTAGGTTAGAAAGTTCCTTTCTACTATAATTCTGCTAAGAGCTTTAATCACAAATGGATGTTTACATTAAGACTGGCTTTGTTTTTCCTTAAATGTTTGGCAGAATTTGTCAGTGAAGCCTGAAGTTTTCTTTAAGCACTTTTCATCACAGGTTCTAGTTAAATGGCAGAAGACTATTCATATATTTTCTATTTCTTTGTGTGTTGATTTTGTCAACTTTCGGTTTTCTAGGGAATCCAGGTGATCTTTTTCAAATTTACCGTCATAAAATTGTTCATGTCGTTCTCCTATGATCACTTGGAAGACTGCGGGATCGGTAGTAAGTCCCTCTTTTCATTCTGGACATTAGGTCTTTGTGCCTTTCCCTTGATCAGCCGCATCAGAGATTTATCAGTGTCCTTTTTTTCTTTTCCAAAGAGCCAACATTTAGCTTGCCTGCTTTCAGCCGTCTGGTGAGCATCTGTCTTCATTCTCCTCGAGCTCTTCCCTTTATGCACTTCCTTCCTCCTCCACCTCTGGCTTCAAGTTGTTCTTTTTCTGACTCTGGGTACGGAAGCGTAACTTATAAATTTTCTCTTTCCTCTTTTCTCACACACGCATTTAAAGCTACAAATTTCCCTCCAGGTATGATTTTAGCTGTTCCACAGTCTCACTTATTTTTGTAATAGTCCCATGAGGCAGACATCTTTATTCCCTTTTCACAGATGAGAAACTGAAGGTCAAGTAACTTGTTTACGGTGATAAATGGTGAGATGATGACTCAGGACAAGGTTCTGTGGTTCTAAAATGCAAGTTCTTCTGTTTATAGTACGTTACACGTAATTAGCAGTGGGTGGGTATTATGCTATGAAAATATCAAGAAAGTAGGAGCGAGCGCTTTGCTCCATGGGGTAAGGGAAAAGCTAGAGCGGGACCGGCAGCTGGATGGGCTCTGCTCCCGGGCGCGAGAGAAGGACTTCCCATCTGTGAGCGGAGAGGGCGGTCGCAATGGCTCCAGGGGGACCAAGGAAATCTCATCTGTCGCCCGAAATCCATGACTGGTGATCTTACAAAGCAGATTTTGCAAAAACAAACTTGGCACCTGGCCTGCAGGGCTCGTGTAAGAAACGTCCTGACCAGCGGTGAGACTTGTTCTCTGACCACCAGAACGTGGCCTGCGCCACGACCCAACAAGGCGTGACGATCGGCCACTCTTCCTGGGCCCATATGACCTCCTGAGTCACACCAGCCACACACCCAGGCTCGGGATGGTCTGGAAGGGACTGGAAGCGAGGTGCCCAGAAAGTATGACACGGCTCCGTGACACATGTCGCTCTTGTGTCAATTTAAAACTGGAAAGAGGGAGACCTGCCATTACCAGCTGCTCACGGTGAGCCTCCCTCACTCACTCACTCAGCAAAGAGCTAAGTTCCAGGAGCTGAGCTGATGAGTGCCGGGAATGCAAACAGCCCATGAGCTAGACCTTGGTTTCTTTTAAATGGAAGTGAAAACAACTAAACTGGACTAGAACAATGGGAAAACTGGGAAAATCCAAATGTTAAAATCTGTCAAGTGCAAACAGAGGAAATATTCTTTGCCTTTTTCGTGTTGCAAATAAAGTGCAATTGGTAATAAATGGTTGACGACAATCAAAATAAAATCTCACGTAAGTACGCAGAACGGACATGATAAGACCCGAAAAAGGGAGACCGCCAGATGTTAAGGGGTCTCGGTGCACCAATCGGCTTCAGTATCCTTTTTTTTTTTTTTTTTGCAGATTAAAAAAAAACAAAGAGAACCCATGTTTCCGTGGAGGACGCAGAGACAAGGGCCGGCAGAGGGGAGCGCGGGAGGCCAGCCACGGCTCCAGCGCTCACAGACGGCAGGGCCGCGCCTGCTCCTCCCGCGGTGTTTCCCCGCGTCCCTTCATTCCCTCCTCAACGTGAGGGGGGGCACCGGGGGGACACATGGCGAGGCGCAGGGAGCCTAAGGGGAGAGGAGAGGGCCGGAACAAAGCCCCCCGAGGCCCAGCCCAACACCTGCACTGGTGTAGCGCGTGGCCGCGCCCTGAGCCCCTCCCGGTGGGGCCCCAGTCACAGACCAGGCCATACCCAGGGAGTCGGGCTCAGTCCCCCAGGGAGACCAAGGCCACCTACGAAGGAACTAGAAGAGCTGGCGAATGGTACCACACAGGTGTTCAGTAACTACCCAAGGACACCCCCAAAGTGGGCTCTCTTGGCCAAGGAAGCCTGCTTCAATCAGACGTGGTTCCGCCCTTCGGACCAGGGGCCCCGGGTGGGAAGAGACCGACCGCACGGCAGCGTGCAGGCACCCGAGCACCTCTCGGCACCGCCAGGTGGTCTGTGTGACCCTCACATGTATTTTTGTTCCTCAAAAACCCCGCCCAAGAGATGTTACAAGAAGGCACCGGAGGCACACAGCATTCAAACCACTGGTCAAGGGCCCCACGGCCTACAGATGCGAGGCCAGAACTAACCCGGACCCTGTGACCCTGACCCGCCCAGTCGTCCCCAGCTCTGGAGGCCCTGCCTGAACGGGAGGCGGCTCCCTCAGAAAGGGCACCGGAGCCTCAGGGCTGCCTTACTAACACTGGCATCCAGAACATTCCAAGGCCCTCGGCCTGTCAGGGAATAGTGCTCAGATTTTTTTTTTCCACACATAAACGTCCCTAGCCACAAAAATGACTCTGGTTTCAGCACACCCTGGGCTGAAGAAACATGTCAGCTGGGGAAACTGAGGCCCCTGAGGACAACAAGAGAACCCACAAACCTGTTCCTTCAAAGGGAGGTCAGGTCCGGTGAACTTGGTTCTGCCTCCTTCGTTCCTCAGGGTCTCGAGCCAGCCCGAGCCACGACCGAGCCCGCGGCCGCGCTGGGAAGAGCAGGCCGCTGAGGCCACACGGGACCGAAACCTCCCCAAGTACACTCACTGCTGCCAAAAACCCGGGCCGTGTGCTGACTGACTCCCTGGGGGCTTCTCGAGGGGAAGGGAAAGGTCCTGGGAAGGCAGCTCGGCCTCTGTCAACTCGAGTCCTCTGTCCCCTCTGTGAGGTGGGGACGCCTCTGGCGCCCTTACCTCCCGAGGCGTGAGAGGCTCAGGGGAGGTAAGGGAGGCGGAGAATGCTGGAAAAGCGCCAGGCGACAGACAGATGAGTCAGTGCCGCTCTTCCCGAGGACGGGACGGAAGCGAGCTCCTCTGGTACCCGCCGCACAGTCTGGCCCCGCAGGTGACCGATCACTTCTTCCCGAAGCCCCTGAACTGCAGTCCGCCGCCGCAAGGCCAAGTGCGTCCCGGGAGTTCTGAAGAATGGCCGCACGTGCCCCCGGCCCCGGTCTACCTCCCGGGGTTCACTGTGTGCCGAAGCCACGACAACAGTCCAGCCCGGTGACGGGAAAATGCCACCTGAATGCCACACAACAGATTCCGAAGCGAACCTCTGGGACAAGGGCTGTGTGCCGCGTTGCTCCTGACTCCTTCCCATCACGATGGGAAGGACAAAGAGAGTGTGTTCCCCGTGTGTCTTCCAACCCTGTGTCTTCCCCCAAATCACAACAGAGCAGGACACGAGGGCACGTGTGACAGCGTCACAGCAGCAGGCTAGAGGGCACGCTACGAGCAAGCAGACAGGTCTGGGCCGGGAGAAAACCAGCCCAAACGCCAGGGCGGGAATGAGCCCGCCCAGGGTAGAAGCGCCAAGCGGAGGGCCAAGAACTGCCAAGGCGGGGGCCCTGCGGGGCCATCATGGTAACTCGTAAACCCGCATTCGAGACCAGCAAGCCTGACTCCCCTCAGGGAGCCCCCGCTGGGAACCCAGACTGGCTTCCTCCACATCCTGTTCTTTCTTCACAAACATGAACTGATAACCAACGGGAGGACGAATGGCTGAAGAGCCACTAAATAAATAATAATGACATCGAAACCCAAACCGTGAAAAGGCCAAGAGGACGACCTGCATGCGGAGCTGATCTCTAGGGAAAACACAGACACTTCAGGGAACAAGGCAGGGATTCTAAGAAACTCCGACGAGACTTCTCCAAGGAAGTCAAGGGTTACCGCACCCAGAAAACAGGAACAGGCTGCTATGAAAAAGGAGCAATCTGGAAGTAAGATTTTTTTCTTGATTTTAAGGCGCCTCATTACCAAAACAAACCTTTTGGTGGACAGGCTGTGTAACGGAATGGCCAGACTATGGCTGAAGCCGGTGACCTCGTGGATGATAAGACCACAGGCACTTCCTATTACACACAACAGGAGGAGACGGCTGGTTCCGGGACACAAACGCCAGCAGGAGGTCCCGCAGGCTGGGCGGGGCCAGGAGCCCCTGAGCCCTGCTCACACTCCCGTCCAGCCCCCAGTGCCGCAGCCCTCCCCTTCTCTCCCCTGCTCTCCGGCCACGGCCTCCAGGGGGAAGGCGGCTCTTCGAGGCTGGCTCCCTTGGAGACCCTAGCGCACCAGCTGCTGGAGCGGCAGGGCCAGTGCGCCTCTGCCCGAGACTCGTCTGCCCAGCAAAGGTGTATAAGCAGCGAGCTCGACGCCAAAGCGGGGAAATCCTCGTCAAGGGTTTTACGGTATAAAAACGCCCAAGGGTAAAGCGTGAGGACAAGCGTGAGGACGTACCAGCCGTCACCCCTCTCATCCCCAGTGTCCTGCAGGCCACGTCCGCGGCCCTTCTCACACATCCCGGGCACACGGGCACACGCAGGCCCTCGACAGAGAGGAGCCGAGCGCACAGGGACAAGGCGCCTGGCGGGGATCGGGGCGCCCTGGGATCCAGGAGTGACTGGGGTGGGGAAATGCCTCCAGATCTCTGGATTGCAGGCACGTCCACCCCCGACGTGTGTAAACACCGGTGAGTCACTCCTAAGACGGCAGGCTGAGTCTCGGACGCTCACGGAGGCTGCCAAGGGTGCCCTGCGCCCAGGCTGGGAACTGGCACGACCTTTTCCCCTCTGGGCCTGATAGCAGGTATCAGGTAAACAGAGAAATACAAATGACAGAAGTACATCTAGCTCCCTCTAAATGCCCTTAATCTGCTCTAAAAAGAAAAAGGAGACCAGGTCCTTAGGCCCAAAGGCTATGACTGTAAAGCAAGAAGGTTCGGAGGGAAGGCGCCAGGCTTCACCTCCCCTGAGATGCGGACGGGGAGGGGCGCCCTCTGCGGTCCCTGGGGCTCCGGGGGGAAGGTGTCACCGCTGCCTCCCGCCACGCTGGCCCGGCCCCGCGCTGCCCTGTGGCCTCCGCATGAGCGCACGCTGGACGTGCGGTGGTTTCTCCATTCCCACCCTGGGAAATTCTTCATTCACGGCGAAGTGACCACAATCTCTGCTAAGCCACGATCTGGCCCAGAGTGAGGGGAGGCTCTTTCCCTGGGGGCAGGTTTACCCATGCATCCTACAAGCTGACGTTTGAGTCCGCACTACGGGTCAGGCACAGCGGCCAGGTCCCCAGGATGGAGCAGCGGAACAGACACGGTCCGGCCCGCCTGCCACCGACACCCTAACAGGGCAGGACTGACACACAGTGAAGAACAGACGGCCGCGCTGTGAGGGCACGCCGAGGCTTTTCCAGAAGAGGGAGGGCAGCAGCAAGGCCCCTCGAGTGCTGGGCCTGCTCCAGCCCCCAGCAGGGTGGGCGCCCACGGGCCTGAGGCAGCACGGACGACTCGGCGGGGGACCTGGCGCCACTGAGAAGCTGCGTGGAACTCAGATCCCTGTGTCTGAGCCACTGGTTCAAACTTCCAGGCTCAAGTGCCTGTGAGATGCGCTCCCAGAAACCGAGCAGCGTGAGTGTCCGGTCATGTCGGAGCTGTCCCCAGGGGCTGTCACATGCCTCCGGACGCGTGGTGTATTTCACAAAAGAGAAACGCCTGGCCTTTGACCCAACTATTCCCGCTAACGCTTTATCCCACAGGTAAATTCGCCCAAGAGTTCACTGTGGTGATATTTTCAACAGCGACGCAAAGAACAAAACCCCCTCACTGTCCGGCAAGAATCAAAGACACCAGTACGGGGGCGCCTGGGGAGCTCGTCGGTGGGGCGTCCCACTTTGGCTCAGGTCGTATCCTGGGGTTCATGAGTTGAGTCTGTCAGCACAGAGTCCCCTTCAGATCCTCCGTCTCTCTCTCTGTGCCCCTCCCTCGCTCATTCTCTCTCTCTCTCAAAAATGAATAAACATTTTTTTTTAAAAGATGCCAGTAGAGCCCTGAGTGGAATGGAGGCAGCAGAGGAGAGGGTGGGAGGGGCCGTGTATAGACATTAAACACCGCCCCCCCCGGATCAATCGGGGACACTGGGCGCAGCACGGGAGGGAGGCTGACCCCACCAGCAGTATGAAACCAGTAGGTGCCCACAGAAGTGCACTCGCGCACCCAGAGCCCCAGTGAGGTCTCTGACTCGCTCTAGGAGGGGCCTCGGGGCAGGGAGTGGACTTCACTGTTCCCCTCACAACCTTCTAAATGATTTGAAAATTCTGCCTGTCGGCAAGCAACACTCTTAGAATAGGAAAACTAGGTAATAAAAATACCCGCCTAGGTTTCATTACTGGCCTGTGCTGGAAATGAAGGCCGGGCCCCTCGGTACCGCGACTGCCCCTCGTCTTGTCCACGTGCACCCCAAGGACTGACCGCCCCTTCTCACACACACCCCGGCTCTGCCCACTGGGTGTCCAAACCCACCACCACCTCCCCCTACAACGACGGAGGGCGTCTCCTGATGGGTAGCTTGGGGGCCCTGTCCCTTTAATATATTCAACACAGTGTGACCCTTTCAAAACTCAAGTCACACCCCGCCACCGCCCTCAAGCAGGGCAAAGGCCCAAAGCACTGGTGCCGAGCACAGGCCCGCCCCCGTGTCACCTCCCCGAGCCCTCAACTGCTGGTGGCACCCCCAATCGCTGCGACCGACCAGCTTCCGGAGGAAGCCGCGGCAGGAGGCCGGCGTCCTGGGCCCCCAGGCGGGTCTTCTCTGACCCGTGACCGCCAGCTCTCACCCTCCCAGACCCCTTCTCCGCTTTATCTTTCTCCCCCAAGCACTTATTTCCTTCCAAGGAGCCGTATCGTTTACTAGATCCTTCTGTTCATTGTCTGCTCTCCGGCTCCTCCTCCGGAATGTGAGCTGCCGCAGGGCAGGGATTTCTGTCTGTTTTGCTCACTGCTGGAATCCGGGCACCACGGTCCGACGCACACTGCGTCGCCGGATGAATTCAGGATGAGGACGGCTGAGCTGAACAGTCTCAGTACGTTTGGTTTATACAAGTTGAAGATCCGCAGGTGGAAAATACTCGGAGCTTTACCGTGAAGCTGTTTTACGTCCAGTGGCCAGAATTCTTTTATGAACACCACTGCGTGCATTAAACCAGCCCCCCTCCCCGCAGACTGGCTCCCTCAGCCACACAGGAGGCCCTTCTGCCACCCAGCGCCCTGGGCCACACCAACCCCTGGTGCCCACAGGCCGCCAGGTCCTCTCTGCCCCCTCGGGCGTTCCCACGGGTCCAGCCAGCCCCCTGTGAGAGAGCCCAGGCTCTCCTGCTTCGCCCGAGCCCTCAAGCCGCCTCCCGTGGCGTGGGCGCTCAGGGAGGGAGGCCTGAGCAGAGACACTGCTTTGCACCATTTACAAAGCAGGAACACTTTTTTTTTTAATGGCTTAAATATCTGGCACAGCCTATTCTGTTTCCAGTGATTTCATCTGGAAAAGTGAACAGTCCTCAAAGGAAGAGATAGAGATCAGCAAATAAAGTGACTTGTAGCTCCGGAACACTGTGTCGTGGGTTCGCTCCAACAATGGAAAGCCGCCTGCACCGGCAGGATGCTTGGTTTTAAAGGCCGCCCAGAGGGGGAAGGACACAGGGGCCACGGCGTGCCACAGGCCCGGGCACAGAGGGCAGGGTCCTCCAGACGCACCCACCAGGGTGGAAGGTGCTGGAAGGTGCTGCCGGATTAAAACACGGATTCTGAGCGTGGCCAGCCTGGGGTGGCCGTGGAAGCCGTCCCCGGAACGAGCAGAGGGTCCAAGTGCTTCAGCGGTGGACTCCCCAGGGCGCTGGGGACGAGGAGGGGAGTCTCCGAACTCCACGGGGACACGCAGCTGCCTCGCCCCAAGCAGCCGCAGCCGCAGCCCAGCCTCCCGAGCCCCCCAGCTCGGAAGAGAGAAGAAGCAGGGGAAGGGTCCGTCTTACCCTGTTCTAGTCTATGCCACACAGCAGCCCTTGTCTTTCCTCCCGCCGGGAAGGTCACGTCGGGGACGCTCGCAGGAAGCCAGGGGGGCGCTCCCACGACATCAAGTGCGGTCCGTCCCCAGCTGCGCTCGGCCAGCGCCGGGTTCGGCCCACTGTCCTCCCGCTGGCCTGGCGCAGGGCCTGTCCCTCCCGCCCGGGCTCCCGCTGCTCGGGCTCCCCTTCCCCTGCCACCTGTCGTCTGTGCTGCCAACGAGCCACCCGTGCTCTGCTGGTCTCAACTGCGCAGCAAGCGTTTTCCCGGCTGTCCGGCCGTCCTCCGGTCCATCCTGAGGGCCGTGTGAGTCCCGCTGTGGCCCCACGCTCCAGCCCGACAGGGGGTTTGGGTCTCTCCTAGTCAGAGCCAAGGCCGGCTCTGTCCTGCAGCTCCATCAGGCTCACGCGCTCTAACGACACATGCAGACCTCAGGGCTACAGCTGAAAAAGTCGGATTTCAATCCGACCTCCTCCATCTGCCTTCCAGGGGCAGATCGCACCCGCCTGAGAAAGCATGGGACCCCAAGACACCCCTGGGCAGAAAAATGTCGCTGTCTGGCGGCGGGCGGGAGGAGGGGCCTATCTGTTTTACCTGGTGAGTCGGAATATTTTAGAAGGTATTCACACGAATATCCCGAGGTTGCACGCAAGTGAGAAATGGGCAGAAAAGGGAAAACTGAGGCGTGAGCGCCCACGGAACTTCCGCTGCGGTGGACACGAGTGAGCCGCTGGCCTCTCGCGCCTCGCTGGGTAAACACAGCAATCAGATGGGGGGGGTTCTGTCTAAGAAACCTCAAGAAAATGAACATTTATAAAATTTTACATGTGAAATGCCTGTAACGTATAAATAGGCAGAGGGACCAGGACTCCATTCAAATTGACGTGGACACAGTTCCGCACACGGATATCCTGGGGAACCAGCATCCAACTGGTGGGAGGTGGGACTCCTGCCACACGTTGCCCTCAAGAGGCAAGAGTGGAGGCGGCCGTGACCGTGGCTAATCGGCGTGGGTACGGCCTGCCGGGAATGCCAATTTAAAACACACACACACATGTGCGCACACGCATTCACACATCCCAAATAAATAAACCCAGAGGAACTACATGGAACAAACCTTAATCCTGGATGATTTAGAAGCCATCTTATACTCTTACTGACGGCTCTCGGGGCCAGCGTTAGGAGGACTCACTCCATGTGTGCCACTAAACAGCCAGGGCCTTGGGCAACTTCTTCGGGTGAAGGTAGTGGGCTGCTGGGCTTAAAATGTTTCACAAGAGCCGCCTACTGGCAAGAGGCTGTGGGAGAACCTGAGTGGATGAAAGTCACTCTAAGGGCATGTGCTGGCGGTGACCTTCATGGCTGCAAAGTGCCTTCCTACTTTATCGGCTCTGAGCCTCACGGCCACCTGTGAGGACGTTCCCACCCGGACCCCAGTGTCCAGCTCGAGCTCCTTCTCGGGGCCTCGCTGCAAAACACGCCCCCGTCCACACGGAGCCCGTGCTCCCTGAGCACGTCCACATCACGGGATTACTGAACGGGCTCCCAGGGACGCAGGACGTCATGCTTCTGCACATATGAATGTTAGTGTTTAAAGAGACAGCTGATCGCGACTAACATGTGCCTTTTACAAGATGAGTAAAAAGAGGCATGACCGTCACGCACGCTGTGACAGGCACCCTGACTCTATATCCTGGGCTCCTCGAGAAGACGCTGCCCCCCGTCACCAGCTGCTGGGAGCTGAGGCACAGTGACAATGGGGGGGAGGTCAGGAGATTGGGAAGCACCAGGTGGGGGCAGCGTGCCTGCAAGGGCTGGACCTGCTTCCAAACTACGGGCAGAAGAAAGGGCGTCTCTGACCCCACAAGTGATTCCTCAAGGTGTTCTTTCAAGGTTAGTTTGTCCACCTTTTAGGACGATCTCACCCAGGCCACGGGGCTGGGGACATCCTGCCGATGCGGTGACGTGCTCCCTAGTGGATGACCTACTCCTCACCAGGACAGTGCAGGGGGTTACCCACCTTCTGGGCCCCGGAGCCCCTCCCACCCAACCAGCCCTTTGGAGCCCTAGTACCTCCTTCCACATCATTCTTCAAGGTCAAGATCAAGTATCACCTCCTCCATGAAGCCTTCCTTTACCCCCAGTTAATAGTAAGCTTTGTTGCCTGGCCTGCCCTGAGCAGCACGTTCCTCTCCTACAGGACGCCCTCCATCCCACCTTAGGTGGACACGAGTCATCCATCGACCTATCTGCCTCCATCAGGACACAAAGCGTCCTTGAGGGCAGGGACCACATGGTGTCTATTTCTGTGTCCCAATCGAAGCATGAAGTCAGTGGCACCGAGTACAGAAGTCCTACTTACTCCACCTTGACCATGAGACTGCCCCTGGGAGGCTACCCCTCAGAGAAAGAAGCCTCTCTTCTGCTCCCAGTTCAATCCCGACCCGAGGAGCACATGGATGCCCACATTCATACCCACCAAACACAGTGACATACCGTTAAAGAAATGAAATTTCCAAGTGACTATCTTTCTTACTTTTAAATTCATTGAGGGGGACGCCTGGGTGGCTCAGCTGACGGAGCATCGGCTCTTGGTTTTGACTCAGGTCATGATCTCACAGTTCATGGGATCAGCCCCACACTGGGCTCTGTGCTGGTAGTGCAGAGCCTGGTTGGGATTCTCTCTCTCCCTCTCCACCCCTCCCCTGCTCAGGCTCTCCTCTCTCTCTCAAAATAAAGAACTAAACTTTTTTTTTTATTTATTTAAAAAGAGGCATGTGGGTGGCTCGGTTGGTTAAGTGTCTGACTTCGGCTCAAGTCACGATCTCATGGTTCGTGAGTTCGAGCCCTGTGTCAGGCTGGCTGCTGTCAGCACACAGCCCGCTTCGGATCCTCTGCCTCCCTCTCTCTCTGCCCTTCCCCCGCTCTCTCTCTCAAAAATAAAATATTTTCTAAAATGAAAATTATAAAATGTAAGCTTCTGACTGTTCAAATTCAAAAATACATTTACCCCTAAAATAAGTCTATTTTATTTCCTACCGATATTCCTAATCTTAGAGACAGATGCCAAATGTGTATTACAGTGGCTTCTAATGAGAAGTTAGATTTGCGTGAAGACTTTAATTTGAACTAATATTCAAGTTCCCACTATATTATATTCTTTGCAAGTTAAATGTATTTACATGTACTTCCTTGACTGAAAGCATGAAAATATTAAGCAAACGTAGGTAACAAATTTAGAAACAGCGCTCCGGAGGCCACAGCGGTTGCAGCAAAGACCTCACGGACGCACTTGGCCCACAGCAGGAGACGAGGGGGCGCTTCAGTTGCTGCTGCTGAGGGGTACGCGCCCCGCGGGTGGATTTCATAACTTACTGGATGTGACGTCAAGTCGGACCGGGGACACGGTGGGCAGGAGGGAAAAGCTGAGTAGGACGAATCGAGGGAAGCCATCGAAGCTAAGAAAGCCGGGAGAAACGACCAGTTCAGCAGAGCAACGGTCCCGGCACTCCTGTCCTCACAAGGGTCGCACTGGGTCAGGGCCCCACAGCCCCCAGACGCACCAGGCGGGCGGAACTCTTCCCTGGACAGTCTCTCATCTTCCCCTCCCTCATCTGACGATTACGACGCCCTGATCTGGTGGTGATAAGAGCAATGGGGGGGTTCACAGCGCCCTCAGAGTCGAGTGGGGCTCAGTTCTGGCCCCACCAGACCTCAGAATTCACAGTAACAGTCGCTATTTGCCGAGAGCTGCCTAGGTGCCAGGCCCCGTTCACTCTCAGAACAGCCCTGTGAAGCGGCTACTACTGTCATCCCCATTTCACAGATGAAGAAACGAGGTGCGCGAGTGTTTAAATAACTTGACTAAGGCCGCACAGCCAGCCGGTGGCGACGCTGGGACTCAAACCTGGGGCCAGGTGCCCCCTTGCCTGCCCCTTAGCTGGTGGGCCTCACAGTCCCCGGGATGACACAGGGCAATGGAAGGCTGCTTGCAAGGGGAGGCCGAGGTGAGTGACGTGAGTGTGCCCGTGACGAGAAGAGCGCCTGGGGGCCGCCCGGGGCGCCAGGAAGGGCACCACGCACGCCAGCGCGCTCACTCGCTGAGCACTGGGGAGAGGCCTGCTCTGGAAGCGCGTCTGCTCAGGCAGCGTCGGGCGGTGAGGGGCGCAGACGTGTACGCGTGCCTGCCTCGCTCAAAGGTGTATCCCAGAGCTGCGCACGGGACAAGGGTCCTGTGGGGGGACCGAGTACACGGGCCCCAGCCCTGCCACACTCCAGCGAGATACCCGTGGGCACGTTACTTCACTTCTCCGGGCCTCAGTTTCCCCATCTAGAAAGTAAAACCGACACTATCACTCCCCGGCATTGCTGGCACACGGAATGGCCCAGTTCTGGGTGGAGTCGCTGCTCTCTGCCGGGATGCTGAGCCCTGGAACGGTCGTTCGGCGCAGCGGCCTCCCAGGGGACAATAAGCTGGAGCCCGAGGAGCCAGTGGGGATTAGGCAGGTGCACAGGGGAAAGGGCAGGTGTCCCAGACACGAGAATCCTTGGTCGGGGGGGGGGTGGCCGTGGGCGCAAGGAGGGAGCACAGGCCAGCCAGCATCAAGAGAGCACTCAGCATGGCCCGCAGCCCCCCCTGAAACAGGAACAGTGGGGCAGGAAGGAGGAACTGGGGTCACACTTCGACTTAAAAATCCCCCTGTGGTCTAACTTGATGAGTTTCTCATAAGGAATCTTCTAGTTGCTGGCTGGGTGAAGAGCAACGTTAGCTGTTATTAACAGTTACATTTAAAAAACTTTTTTAATGTTTTTATTTATTATTGAGAGAGAGAAAGCAAGAGCACAAGTGGGGCTGGGGGGCAGAGAGAGAGGGAGGCACAGAATCCGAAGCAGCTCCAGGCTCTGAGCCGTCAGCACAGAGCTGATGTGGGGCTTCAACCCACGAACCCGTAAGATGGTGACCTGAGCTCAAGTCTGACACTTAACCGACTGAGTCACGCAGGTGCCCCCCAGGTGCCCCTAACAGCTACATTTTTAAATTGAGGGGCCTAGGCAGAGACCCTTTTGTTATTACTATTGTTAACAGTGTTCTTTACTTATGTGATACCTCTTTTCAAAAAGAGCCCAGAAAACTGCACAGAATTCCAAATACAAGGAACAGGCGGTATTAACAAGGCTAAAACTCCACGAAGCTACAATGCAAACAAAAGCTGACCGTTTTCTCAGAGAACCCAGGCGTTAGGGAGATCACAAAATCCAATCTCGCTTCCAATTTCTAGTCTCCCCAGGGCGTGCCACTTCCCTGCTCGACACCCATCACGTTCGGGGTTAAACGCTAACTCTGACTCTGCTCCGGGTCCCAGCACGGCCGGGCCCCGTCCGCCCCCTTCCACTCTCCCTCACTGACTGGCCTGCCCTGCCCCAGCCACAATGGTCTCCCTGGGTTTCTCCAACAGGCTAGGCTCGCCTCTGCCTCAGGCCTCCTGCACGCGCTCTTCCCTCTCCCCCAGAATGCCCTTTCCTCAGATAGCTGAGTGGCCAGGTCCCTGACAGCACAGGGGCCTCGCCCAGAGGTCCTCAGAGCCTCCCTGACCACCCTCTCCACCCAGCCCACCTCCCACCACCACCCTGTAAGATCTCCAAGATCCTAACAGCAGTCGGTCACCACATACTGACATGTCCTGGGTCACACAGAAAAGGAAAACAAGGCTCCTCACGTGACTAACCACAAAATGTGTCTGGAGCTGACAGCAGGACTTAAGGTTTCAATGATTCTTAAAAAGCCGATTCTTCCACAGTGGCCAGCCTGTCCAGTCAGCAAGGGAGCAGCCCTTCCCACCTGGAGCCCCCCTCGGGGCAGCCTCCAGAGCCCCCAGAACCACGGCTGTATTTGGTTTTTGTCTCCGAATCAAAAGAAGCAACTGTGTTGGGAGCCTAAGGCCGGGTCGGTTACACCGCACTTGAACTCCTCAAGGATCAAGGACAGGCTCCATCACTGACTCAACACTTGTACACACGGAACTGGAGTGCGTTTGGCCGGACCGATCCCCCATGTAAACCCCAAACGCACACCCAGAACCCACGTTTTGATACCACATTTTGATACTACGTCTGTGTCAGAGGTGAGCCCGGTTATCCCGGAAAAGCGGAAGAGGCCAAAGACTTTTAAGAGACTGGACACAAACTACCTCTATGATTCCGTATTATTCTAGGACTTTCTTTTAAATCCAGAACAATCTTTAAGAAACACACATGTCTCAAAGCCATGAAAGTCAGAAAAGTACCTCCTTGAATAATCCCAAGTGCGGGGAAGAGAGGGCGAGGCAAACTTCGCCAATGACTGCCAGTGACTGCTTTTCCTTGGACTGCGGACTCTTAAAAGCAAGAGCCCTTCCCAAAGCGGAAGCCTCGATCGAGTCCCAAAATAAAAGAATAAACAGAGCGCCAAGAGACACACTCATGCTTCAGGAGAACCAAGAACCGGGGGTCTGCTGGTGTCTGGACCCAAATCTCCGAGGCCAGCGTGTCCCAAGCAAACAGGGCAGCCCGCCCATCCCGTACCCCCGACTGTGGGATGAAAGGGGGCGAGGCTCCACGCCACACAGATGACACCGGTGTCCCCTGCTCGGGGCACAAGCGGCGCCTCCTAAGAGCCCCCGCCACCCCCCCCCTTACTGCATGATCCTTCGCAGAAGCGAACCTTCTCTCTTCCCTGTGCCTCTGATGGGACAAACAAGGAGCTTTCCCCTGGGAGCAGAATGCTATTGCAACTGGAGAAACACTCTTGGGTGTCACAAGTAAGATACTCTGCTGCTAGGGGACTGGGGATTTGAGGCTGGGGTGTGAGAAAGGACGAACAAGCAGATCTGAGGAAATATTATGGAGCTATGGTAACAGAAACCTCGGAAGAAACTCCAGTTGCACAAAACTGTTTAAAAATAAACCGGATACTAAAATACCAGCAAAAAGCTACAATGACTCACACTGTTCTCTTCAAATACTTATGAGAACAGCCAGTTCTTTGACAGTCTCCCGGTCCTTTTCCCTGTTGGAGCAACGGGAGACAAAGAAAGTAAAATGACGGGTTGAAAATTTTGCTCTAATTTTACCCGCAACTTGATATGAATAAGACCTTCTCATGTCTTACAGTTTGACGGGAGCACAGAAACACACGTTCATGCCGAGAGCTGTCTGGAGGCTTTTCACTAACACCAGACTAAACTCAAGAAGCCTAACTGGGGCCCAGAGTGTGCTATACTGGGTGTTCACATACTAGTAAACGTGGTAACGAACTACAACACGCTTCTGTGGTTAACGTACCGCCTCTCAAGGCATTCTGTGTGTGTGGCCCCGTCCCTTTCTTCACTTGTGTGCGAGCCCCGCCTCCCTGGCGGGCACTCTACACTCACACACCTTGTAACGTGGCAGGGCCCACACTGGCCCTGGGAGGCGCCGCCCTACCTGCCTGGCCCTCCTCGGCCTCTGGCCGGGCACTGAATGACCCCAGGTGCTGCACACTGCCACCTGAGACCATCCTTCCTTGTCAACTCCCACCCATCCTGCAAGGCGCAGTTTGCGTGTCACCTAGTCCGAGGAGCCCCCCAACCACACCAAAGACCCTCTGCCTGCCCCCGCCCCTCTACGGTGCCATTATCTGGTTCAATCCCTACTTCCGTAGACAGGCTGTTGGCTCCTGGGGGGCGGGGGGGTCCCTGGTGCTTGTTGCAGTACCTTCGGCTGCTCAGAGCCACCAGCTGAAGGAAGAGTGGAGCCAGGGAGTGGATTTCTTAGGAAACCCCCGTCCGGCAGTATCTGTGCCTTTATTCCTCATTAGGCCAGGACCTGCCTCCTAGCCTCTCCCCCTTCCCCTGCCCTGCTCACTGTATCTCCCCTTTTCCCATGAACATAATTATGCTCAAGCTGCCACTCTCCCGCGTGCCCGGAGACGTGTCCGGACACAATACCACGCTCATCTACAACTGTGTCTGCCCCAGGAAAGCTCTTGCTAGCTGCTGCAGTTCCAGGGAAGAAACAGTTCTTAGGCAATCCCTTAAATGTGACTTTGTTTTAAGCTAATTTAAAAATCTTCTGCAACAGAAATTATTCATCAAGCCCCTTGACCACTGAGATGTCGATGTAGTCTGTGACCCAACGCCCAGGAGCGCCGCTCCAGCACACGCCAGCTCTGAGCGGGGGAAGCGGCCTCAGCGGCCAAGGTCAACGTGAGAACGGCTCACGGCAGGAAAAGGGACTTCACGGAGCCGGCGGAAGCACAGGTGACCGACCGGCTACATCAGACAGAGGATCTGGACAGCAGGTTATGCATGCTCACGACCACGGCTGGGAGGAAACTCCCTGTGCGGCCCGTGACGGGCTCCAGGGACGTCCCCGAGAGAACTGGCTGGAATGGGCCGGACCCAGCCATTTGTGTCTTACCAGCCGCGGGCAAAATCACATACTGCCTGTGCCTCCGACACTCCACTCCGGAGACACTCCACTCCGGAGACGGGCAGGGTGACGAGCGCCCTGCAGACTTCTCAGTGCGCATCAGCTTAGAAAACGCCGTCTCTCACGTGGCCAACAATCAATACTGGTTCCCTTCCCTGGCTCTGGTGCAAGTGCCATGAGATGGGGCAGAATGGCCTTGGACTTAGCACAAGACTCCTTGGGCCTTCAGTTCCCTCGTTCATAAAGCAGGCGATCTTCAAGCGCTAGTTAGACTCGGACATGCTTAGGGGAGACGGGGAGTGCAGGCAAAGGGTGGGCCGGGGCTGGCGCTGGCTCCAAGTCTTCAGCGAAAGTGTGCATTACACATTGTGTGTGTCAAAACGAGAAAGGAAGAAAGATGACTTTTTTGTTAAATAAAAGCAGCAATCAAAAGGGTTTGGCTTTTCATTAAATTAGGGGATGTCCTTTGGGAATACACTGGTAACCACCCAGTATTGCTTAATTTCCATTATTCTTTCCATACCTGTAGTGAAACCATGTTCTGGGTGCTGGGCAATCCAACAGGGATATGAGCACCCAAAAATCTGCCCCCCCCTTGTGGAGTTCTGCTCTGGGGCCAGTGACTGACAAGGAAAAGAAACCAGAGTGGCCGCCATGTGGAGAGACAGAGCAAGGGCAGGGAAGGTGGCTTCTGAAGGCGGAAAGGAATCTGAACTTGGAAGTGGAGCGGCTGGAGAAGGTCCCACCGAACAGGTGGCATCTGAGACCAGACCGAGGGGCAGGCCAGGAGGGCCTCCTGGGAAAAGGAAGCTCACAGATGAAGGCACGGGAGGCTCGCCTGGCTGGGAAGCGGCCAAACAGCCACCACAGTGTCGCCCAGTGAGAGAGGATGGTGGCTGACCCCCGGCAGACCGCAGCAGGAACAACGACGCGAGTCCTGGAAGAACACTGAGCCTAAAAGAAAACCACCTCATCCTTCCGGCTTCCGTCCCACCAGCGTCCGTCCCTGACCCGCCGCCCACGTTTCCCGGCTCAGTCGTGCAGCATCATGTGCCCAGGTCATGGTCACCTGTGTTTCCCGAGCTCAGCTCTCCCCGACCCAGACCTGCCCAAGGCCCGCTGGGGGGACGAGTGGGGACTCGGACCCTGAGCCCTTCCCAGGCAGCCGCAGGAGGCCCGGAGGTCCAGCGGCCGGAGCACCCCAAGCTGTCTGTGGCCAGCAGTACAGACACGAAGCCCAAGCAGCTTCTCCCCACTGCTCGAGTGGTCCTGGACCCTCACTCTCCAGAAGGCTCCCCTGTTCTCACCCAGCGGACAGTCCCCAGCTCACTTCCTCACCACCCCGTCCACACGTGTGCAGAGTAAAGCAAAAGCAAAATCCTCAGGCTAAATGCTGGATTCACACTGACAGCACTAAGAACTGAGGCCATTTTTTAAAGAATTTATTCATTTTGAGAGAGAGAGAGAGAGAGAGAGAGAGAGAGAGAGAGAGAGAGAGAGAGAGAGAGAGAGGGGAGAGAGAGAGAATCCCAAGCAGGCTCCTCACTGTCAGCGCAGAGACACGGGGCTCGATCTCACAAACTGTGAGATCATGACCTGAGCTGAAATCAAGAGTTGGACGCTTAAATGACGGAGCCACCCAGGCGCCCGGGGACTGACGCCGTGTGACCCCAGCATCAGTGAATGGTTTCGAGGCACAGCGAGCGGTCGGTTCAGGAAAGCACAGGTAGGGAGGGTCTCCTCAAATACCCCCTCTCGACCTGCACCAGGGGGTTCATTCCCAGTGTCTCCTGGACTCGGTAAGGAGCAGATGACCAGCAAATACCCGACAGCGAACCCGAAGCATTCAAACGACGGCTCTGAGGATCCCGAGAAAGGTGTGCCTGTTTATTTTACCCTTAATTTGGGCGTGCAGAGGAAAGGAAAGCCCCTGATGCAGAAAAACGCTTAATAAAGCCTCCCCTTTCGTTATCTGCAAGGAGGTGTTAAAAGGCTGGACCTTTCCTTTCCGATTATCTTACAGGAAATGAACTCAAATCTTAAAATCCGCTGCTCCGTCAGAGAGCAGCCTTCTGAGGTGGAGGCAGAAGCTCTCGCTCTAGACCGGCTCGCAGGGAATGTGCGACAAGGACCACCCCAGGCCGAGGGGGGACGGCCCCCGTCTCCTCCCGCTCCCCGCCACGGGCCTCTCCGGGCTCACAGCGGTCCTTCTACTCCAGGAGGAATTCCGGGGAATCGGGTTGTATAACCCACGACAGGAGCTCGAGGAACGAGACAGGACCACGGTGACTGGAGGCACAGGAGAGAGCAGGCGCTCGCTGAGCTAGATCCGGACGGTTGGAGGCGCCGGATTTTCTGCGCAAGAAATTAGTATTAAAAACTACTAGATTTGGAGTCACATAGTAACCCTTAAAATGACCTTGCTTGGGGCGTCTGGGTGGCTCAGTCGGTTAAGCCTCCGACTTCGGCTCAGGTCAGATCTCACGTTCGTGGGTTCGAGCCCTGCGTCGGGCTCTGTGCTGACAGCTGGCTCAGAGCCTGGAGCCTGCTTCCGGTTCTGTGTGTCCCGCTCTCTGCCCCTCCCCCTCTCATGCTCTGTCTCTCTCTGTATCAAAAATAAATAAAACACTAAAAAAAAAAAAAATGACCTTGCTTTACCCCTAGGGTCTTTTCATCCTAAGAGTTCAAAGGAAACAAGTCCATGGCCACCCATCACCGGCCCTTTTCAGCCCTCCGGCTCTGCCTCTTCGGGGTGAGCATGGTCTCAGGTCACGGACAGTCAGCAGCAAAGGAAGACGACCCGAAGTCACCGGGTCTCAGTCTAGCCCCCCGCTGTTAGTTCGCCCACACAATTTAACGAGGACCCCAGGCCCCAAAACTCATTTCTCTTATGCAATGGAGACGCATTCGCTGACAGGTCCATGCCGGGGACTCATTTTTTGCAGTGACACATGTGAGACCTCCCGCTGCTGGCAGGCGCCCTGGGGACGTTGGAGGCTGGGCTGAAACCTTCCCCACGCTAAATATTGACTTGCTGCTCCACGGGTTTAAAAATAGAAAAAGTTACTTGAAAAGGCCAAAAATGACACATTGGCAAATCTGATATCGACGCGAGAATGCAAACAGCAGGGCGGGGAAATGCACAAGATTTGAAAGGAAAATAAGTGGAAGGAGGGGGCCTCGCGGGAGACCACTGACCCCCCCCCTCCACAGGCCAGCACACCGACGAGACACGTGAGCACTTTTGCTCCCAGGGCTGGGGTGGGCCTGGGAGGCACAGGAGGCCGTGGGGCAGGAGCCTGGGGTCTGGGGCTCGCCTGGGCTTCTAGCTGTGAGGCCTCGGCCTCCCCACCTACTGAGAGAGACCAGCTCCCTGCCCGCCCCCCCAGCTCTCTGGCAGGGAAGAAGGGGCTGTCACAGCACCCCGCAGCCAGCTCCCTCCCTCACTCTCGAATGAACACAGCCTGCTCCCCTACCGTGTTCCAGGTACTCGAGGTCACATGGAGCAAGACAAAGCCCCCGACACATCTTAGAGCCTGCGATGCAGGGGCATCGGCACGTGCCCGGCCTCCGCTAGACGGCTGAATGTGGCGCGGTCCCGCCAGACACAGTTACTAGGTTCCTAACGTGGGGCTTGTCCCCTGGCCCAGGCTAGCTCCTGTCCTCAGAGCAGGGCTCACATCCCGTGGCACCAGTTCTGACCCAGCCCTCCGAGCTTTGGGTTCAATCCTGGAAGTCACAACGTAGGAGGGTCCTAAAATAATTCTTTTGTCTACATAATGAGAAAGACCCAAACGCATCTCAAGAACATACAAAGGCGTGACATTACATGGCCAGAAGAGGTTGTGGGAGGGACAATGGTTTAAGCGGTTTAACAGCAACATGTTGATGTTTTTCATATGGAAATACAACCCACATGCAGTTCACCCATTTAAAGCATAGCCACTGATTTCCAGTGTTCAGGGCTGCGCATCCATCACCACGGACAAGCTTGGCACATCTCTTCACCCCAAAAGGAACTCTGTGCCCTCTGGCAGCCACCTCCCTCCCTGCCCCTGGCAACCGTGGACCCAACTCCCGTCTGTACGGATTTGCCTATTCTGGACATTTCGTACGGACGGAATCCTGCCGCGTGTGACCTTTTGTGACTGGCCTCCCGCACTCAGCACAATGTTTTCGAGGCTCATCCACACCGAAGCACATGTTCCTACTCCGTTTCTTTTGATCGCCACTGTTCCATTATACACATCTAGCACAATGCGTTTACCCCTGACCACGGGGATGGATGCTTCTGGGTCGTTCCCGCTCTGGGGCCGTTATAAACGCTCCTGTGGGCATTTTCACACAGCTCTCTGTGTGGATACCAACCTTCGCTTCCGCAGGTAGATTCTGGGAGCGGAGATGCGGGGTCATGTCGCACCTCTGTTCAAGGAACTGTTTTGAAAGTTCTTTTTTAATCTTTTTTTAAGTTTATTTTACTTATTGAGAGAGACAGAGAGGGAGCACACACATAGGAGGGACATTTAGAGAGGGAGAGAGAGAATCCCAAACGGGCTCAGCACCTGACATGGGGCTCGAATTCACAAAGGAGATCGTGACCTGAGATGAAATCAAGAGTCGGCTCCTCCTAAGTGCGGTCCCATCTCTCCACAGCCTCACCAGCACCCACGGCTGTCTGTCTTTCCTGCTCCGGCCACCCTCGTGGGTGGAAGTGGCACCCCATGGTGGCTCCAACGGGCAGGCGCCTCATGACTAACGACGTAAACACCTTTTCGTGTTCTTGACTATTTGTTTGCCATCTCTGGAAAACTGTCTATTCAGACCCTCTGCCTGTCTCTTCATTGCTGGGTTTTAACTGAGTCCTTTACCAAATGTGATATATGACTGAAAATATTACCTCCCATTCTGTGGGCTGCCTTTTTGCCATCTTGATAGCACCCTTTGAAGCACAAAAGTTTTTAACTTTGACAAAGTCCAATTTATCTATCTTGTTCCTCTTGCTGTGTTTTGGTGTCATATCTGGGAAATCCTGGCCTAATCCAAAGTGAGGAAGATTTGTGCTGCTTTCTTCTCAGAACTTTATAGATTTAGCTCTCCCATTGAGGTTTCTGATTTATTTACAGCTAAATTTTATACCTGGTAGGAGGTAAGGGTCCAAATTCACTCTTTTACAGGTAGAGGTCAGGTTGTCCCAGCACTATTTGTTGAAAGACTGTTTTTCCCCCATTGAACGGGCTCAGTGCCCTCAAGCGACCATAAAGGTGAAAAGCTGAGCTCTGTCCTCTCAATTCTATCCCACTGATCTAAATGTCTACCCTACCTGCCTATACCACACTGTCTTAAATAACGCAGATTCATAGAAATTTTTGAAATTAGGAAATGTTAAGTGCTTCAGTCCTGTTCTACTTTTTCAAGTTACTTTGACTATTCTAGGAACCTTACGTTTCCATATGAATTTTAGAATCAGCTTGTCAGTTTCTACCAAAAAACAGAAGGCAGCGGAGATTTCTGGTCGGAATCACCCTGCATCTGGAGATCGCTGGGGAGTGGCGCCATCTCAACATCAAGTCTTCCGACCGACGGACGTGGGAGATCTGCCCATTTATTTACGTCACCTCGAATTTTTTCCAACAACATGTCTTTAGTTTTCAGTGGATGAGTCTTGTGCTTCTTCGGATTATCCACGGCGAGTGTAGAGCAATACCAGTACTTCTGTACGTTGATCTTATATCCTGCAACCTTGCTGAACCCAGATACGAGTTTTGATAGTTTGTTAATGAACTCCTTCGGGTTTTCTATATACAAGGACATGCCATCGGCAAACAGAGGTCATTTTATTTTTTTCTTTCCAACTGATATGCCTTTTATTTCTTTGTCCCGCCTCACTGCCCTGGGGGAAAGCGTGGCGCAGTGGGAACAGACGTGGGCAGAGCACACATCCTCATCCTTCCCGTCCTGTATTCCCCCCACCCTGGGAGTTTCCATTCATGCTCCTTCTCAGGCCGAAGTCCCTCCTGGTCCTGCTTTGTGGAGTGCTTTACCATGAAGAGGTGTTGCACAGATTCCTTTCATGTCACAGAACAGGTGTCCCCAAGGACCAGAGTTAACTTAGATTAAAACCACCTGACATTATGTACTTGGAGGAAGTCAAGTGTCACCTAGAGGCAAATAAAACTCTATTTTAACCAACTCAAAGAAATAGCGTATTCTCTGGCTTTAGGAAAACAACTAACTTGTAGGGGAGCTTGGCTGACTTGGTGGAGCGTGCAACTCTTAATCCCAGGGTCATGAGTTCAAGCCCTATGTGGGTATGCAGCCTACTTAGAAAAAGAAAAACAGGCACCTGGGTGGCTCAGTCAGTTAAGCATCTGACTCTTCATTTCAGCTGAGGTCATGATCTCACAGTTCATGGGGGTCAAGCCCCAAGTTGGGCTCTAAACTGAGCATGGAGACTGCTTGGGATTCTCTGTCTCTGTCTCTGTCTCTCCCCCCCCCCCCACTTGTCCCTCCCCCACTCACATGCACGTGCTCGCGCTTTCTCAAAATAAATAAAAGTTAAAAAAAAAAAAATCTAAAGAAAATGATAAATCTGTGATAGTAAACAAAAGAGAGCGCCCCAAACGTGGGCAATTACTTAAACCTGTGCACAATAAAACGTGATGTGAAAAGCAAAGAAAGAAAAATGGAGTCAACACAACTGATAAAAATCTTACTGCCTAGAATACGCCAAGGACTGACATGAAGACCACAGATCCTACTCCACTGCACAGAGGCTGCGGGAGACGAGCACGCGGGAGGAAAGATGGCCGCGCATGGACGGCAGCGCTCACAGACGCGCCGTCTGCCAGGCCAGGCTACGTGCCTGTGCCTCGTGTGAAGCCTGGTCACAGACCCCGGCCCCTCCTGCCACCCGTCACCCGCTGGGGGGATCACACTGCAGCGCAGGAAAGGGAGGCCTCCTGAATCGGCCTGGCCCCAACTGTGCGGACCTGTCCCCCCAACACCCCACGAGCACAGGCAGAGACGGAGGGACATTTTTATTCCGTAAAGGCTGAGACTTGGGGTTCGCTTGTTTCCACAGCACAACCTGGCCAAACCTCACACAGCAAACTGCTGGGGGGGGGGGGCATAACTTCCTTGATAAATGGAAATAACTTGCAAAAATAAGAAAAACTAAAATGACAATGCCAGTGTGGGTAGGGCTATAAGAAAAATACAAATGTACTCTAACACTGCAGACAGGCTTCATGGAAAAATCTGGAAATACAGAACAAGGGAGTTATCAGCCTCTGGGGAATATGCCCCCAAGCAAATAAACTCCAAGAAAAATATAACTCGAACAAAATGTTCATCCCAGCGATATTTATAACAGCAAAGACTGGAGACAAGTCAAATGCTCACAAACTACGAAGAAGAAAGCGGTGACCTGACAAACCAGACACCACTCGGCCATTTACAGGACAAGCAGGTGAGCCATTCTACATTCACAGCTGAGCACAGTGAAAAGGCTGAGGACCCAGTGCAGAGACGTTTGTCACACATGAACTTTAAAGGCCAAAGTTGCGTGTTTTCACCTTTGCTTCCCCACTGCTTTAGCGTGAAGTAGACGCTCAAATATTTGCAAAGTGACTGAACGTCTGAGCCAACAGACAGTCAGATCAGGGCTGACGGGGGCTGGAGAGGGAGTCGAGGGCTCCCGACTTCGGGGACACAGCTTTAACACGCACGATTTACGAGGTGTGCATCGTGCTGGGGGAGATCCTGTCCTCCCCGTAACAAAGCCAGGTTCATGCTTCAAGGCAATGGGCTCAGGACTTCACACGGAGAAAAACTCACTAAAATTCGGGCTCTCCAACACCGGGAAGGAGTCCTCAGTAAGTGCTGTCCCCGGAGAGGCCGACTGGCCCCCTGTCAGCGATCGGGGAGGGAGAGGCGGGGCCAGGCCCTGGGGAGGCTGTTCGACAGCCTTGATGGTGACGCAGGTGCGGATGTGCCCAGCAGAGCAGTGGGCACAGGGTGCAGGTTTGGTCATTCAGACACCTGGACGCTCAGTGTTTACTTGCAATGGTCCCTATTTGTAACCAGAGACCCTCCCTCTGTGACCAGAACAATCACGCTTCTTCCTTTGGACTCATGTTTGTATTAATGGAAAAATTCAACGGAGATTCACAGGGCAGTTATACTGAGCTCTCTCATGAGATATACCCTCCTCATCTTCCCACCTCCCCTCCCTCCTCTGTCCTGGGCCGGCCCTCAGGCACCACTGACTCAACACTGTCACGCCTGGCTGACCTGGGCCCCCTCCACAGTTACAAGCAGCCTGCTGGGTGCTGCACAAAAGTCGCACCTCCTCCGGGGGGCCCTCCTCACTGCCCTGGATCCAGGCAGCTCTCCCCAGAGGCTCCCGCAGACCCACTCCCAGGCCTCCTCCTTCCCTCTGCCTCCACTTCTTGCCACCACCCAGTGTCTGTACCCTCAGGCTGGCCTCCCCACACACACCCCTGTCGAGGCTGGCCCCCTCATCCGGCTCCCTCCCCGGGCCAGGGGACCTCACTCCACAGCCCGCTCTCCAGTCCCCACCTGCCCAGTCCTCTCTCCACCCGCAGCTTCCTCCCTGCTCCTGACAAAACTGATCAGACCAGAAAGCGAGACCATCCTGGTGTCAGCCTCGCATACCTCCCAGGCTCCCTAGTGCACGACCCAGGGCAGCTCGGTCCTCTCACTGCCCCTGCTCCCTCACCCCCCACACCTGCCCCCCACCCCGCGTGCTCTCCTCTACGACATGACCCCGGGGGTTCCCAGGGGTCCGTGACTCTGCGCCTCCTGCGTTCCCTCCCTCTCTCCTGCCCGGCCCAGGATGCCAGTGCTCCTCAGGGTTCCGACGCAGGGCCTGCTCTCTGGGGGGCACGCGCTACCTAAGCAAGCTCTTCTGTCCCCACCTATCAAGTCAGATCCCCCCCCCCAGGGCCCCCAATCCGCAGCTCTGGCCCAAAAGCCCACACATCCAACTGTCTTCCGGGCACCTCCGCGGGGTCACCACCCAGTCCCTGCCCATCATTCCCTACCTTCCCTGAGACCACTCCAGTCCTGGGGTTCCCCACATCACGGAGTGGTCCCACCACTCACACAGCTGCTCAAGCCAGAAACTCCTTTTCTTCCCACACCCAAGCCCCTCCTGACGCCACGGCCCGTAATCAGTACCCAAGACCTGACAACGCCAGGCCCCCAGTGCCTCCTGACCCCTCCTCCTTTACCCATCCCCACAATGGCTACCTTCAGTAAGGCCACCCCCTCTTCTGCCTCCATCACTGACAGCCAAAGCGTCTGGTCCCCCTTCTCCTGTCCTCCATGAGGCTGCCATGGTGGGGTGGGAGCGGGCTGGATGACAAGCGTCTCCGCAGGTCCGACTTTCCACCAGTCTAAACGTGGAAAGGGGTCATGACCGACGGTCACCAAAATCTCAAGAAAGCACCTATCGCCCACGATGGAACACATTCACCAGACGGGCTTGCCTCACGAACGGAAGCGCTCTAGGCCGCCCGCCCAGGCGGTCACGTTCACAGACGCCCTTCAAGGCCCTGAAGAACAAGCGCTCACGGGCCTGCGCCCGCGTCCACCCGCCACGGGCCCCAGGGACGCCACAACACGAGAGGCTGCGCCCTTTGTTCCAGCACGGTCTCAGCGTGCCCTCGCACGGGCCGTCTTCTGCACACGCATATGCACACGCACGCACCCTCCTGCCAGCCTGCGGCTCCTCTCCCGTCCCGCTGGTGGTCCGGGCCAGACGGCACGCGAGGACACCCAGCTCTTCGCCGCCGGCTCCCCGTTCTCTCCAGGGTGTCCCCGCATCTGAGCTGCAGGCCCGAACGAGCAACAGGTGGCCACAGACGCAAGAGACAGCGTGCGACGAAGTTCCAGGAAACGGGGCTGTCAATTCAGCCGCCTCCATCTCGCCCTCGCCCTCGCCCCCCCGAGACGCCCTGAGGGCAGTAACCCTCCCCGGGCCGGTGCCTGGGGAGCACCCTGCGGACGGCCCCCAAGCTCCGGCAAACGCTCCCCGAAACTCCTTCTGTCCGTCAGGAGCCCTTGCCCAGTGAGATACCTCTTCCTTGAGCTGCAAGTTTGCCACCTCAAGAGCCATACTTCACCTCGAGGAAAGTCACACGGGCCCAGTGAGCGCCAGAGTCCACTGGCAAATGCAGAAGGAAAAAAACAGAGTGGGTCAGGAGGCTGTGCTTTGTGGAGGCGGGAAAATGGAAGCGTTCAACAGGACTGACAAGACAGGAAGAGAGGAAGAGCCAGGCCGCTGGGACCCGCTGAGAGGTCCCGAGGCCCGAGGTCTGCCAGAGCAGGTCCCCAACATTCAACAAAGGGCATTATTAACAGCATGAGTCAGAGTGGCCTCAGGTCAAGCACTTCAGCTGCTTTCAACTCCTCCACTCTGAGACAGCCCTTCCAGAAGGAGGACTTCCTGTGGCACAAAGGGCCTCTGTGGGCCGTCCCCCGCTGCCTCCCCCCCCACCCAGTGCAGAGCGGTGGCGCTCCGTTTTCCCTCCCTCCAAGTCAGACGGAGCACAGCACCCACCCTCCAGAGGGGCTGCGGCCCCCGGCTGAAGGGTGAAAGTCACCCACTGAGAACTAAGGACAGCGAGAATCTAAAAGCATGTATCTAGAAGGTTCTCTGAAACGTGCATCTAGGATTCTTCAGAAGACGCGCTGGCGTGACCCCTCCATGGCCCAGTCACCTCGGGCAAAATACTTAAGAGGTCTGTGATTGATGCTGTTTCTCCGTAAAACGGAATCCGGTCTCCGTAGACGTTGTGAGGATCAAATGGCCTCTGTCTGAGACTCGGCATGGTGCCAGTGGGGGGGAGGGGGCAAGGGCGGGGGGGTGCGGGGGGGGGTCTTCGATGACAGCCAGCTGCCAGAGCGAGGATGACTACGGGCCAGCCTCCATCAAAGACGCCAAGAGCCATCAGGGCGGCATCCTCCTCCTCACGGCTTGAGGGACGCCTCACCTGCACCGCAGGCCAGGCACTGGGACAGACCTGTGTGGGGACACACGGGCCGGCCTGACATCTCAGTGGGAACTCACGGGCTGGAGAAGCGGGGAGGGGCATTCCAGGTGGAGGCCTCCGGGTGGCAAAGAGCAGGGGCGGACACTCCAGCCCAGGGTCACACAGGCCGTGACGGCCAAGCTGCGGCTTTTAGGAAGCGAGAGGGAACGGCCGAAGCGCGACAGGGCGCCGGGGGCCACCCCCGCCCCGGCCTGCCTGCCGCCTGAGGGGGGACTCGTGTTGCTCTGTGTGGCTTCTCTCCTCGCAGTGAAAAGGGAGCCGTCCCGGTAAGAGCGGCGACGGGAAACCACTGACCAGACAGCGTGCTCGGCACAGCGGTCAGGAAATAAACTGCTCGAATCTTCCTCAAGCAGGGCTGGGAAGACGCGCCTTTGAAGTTAAAAGGAAAAAAAGTCCTGCAAAGCACAGAAGGACTCGGTGTTTGAGTCTTACGCGCCGGGCTACGCGTCACTTTCTCAAGACCGTCTTCCAACTCATCGAACGTGCCCGCCGGAGCCAAAGCATTTCGGCCCAGCTCGAGCCGCTGTGACCCACTCACAGCTGAGTGCCGACGTGACGGTGATGTTATTCTTTAAAAAGTTCACACGATGGGGCACTGGGCGGCTCAGTGGGTTGAGCGTCCGACTTCGGCTCAGGTCATGATCTCACAGTTCATGGGTTCGAGCCCCGCATCGGGCTCTGTGCTGACAGCCCAGAGCCTGGAGCCTGTCTTCCAAATCTGTGTGTCCCTCTCTCTCTCTGACCCTCCCCTGTTTTCTCTATCTCTCTCTGTCTCTAAAAACTAAATAAATGTTTAAAAAAACTTTTTTTAAAGTTCACAGGCTACGAAGGATTTCCCAGGGATTTGGGAAAATGGACAGGGAACCCCCTCATCAAGGAGCAATCCGAAACCAACGAGCTACAAGCAAACGCAAAGAGAAGAGCTCAACTCTCCCCTAAACAGGGAGAAAGAGCAGGGCCTGACGAGCTGGGGCAGGTGCGACTTGGACACGCACGGCCACGCTGCTCGACGGGGAAGGCACAGGACACGTAAATGGCGCCTCACACGGGAGGGCCTGCATGCCCGAGGCGCTCAGCAAGTGCGCGCTCTGCCTGCCCGTCCCGGTCCGGCTCCCCGGGGCCTCTCTGGCCCGCACGCTCGGGCCTCGGGCCTGCCGCCGAAAACGCCAGGAACTCAAAACAAAAAGCTGCACTATGAAGCCTCTTATGATGTTGTTCCCGACGCTACCTGCCAAATAAACACGTCCAGTGACCGGATCACAGAGAGTGAGCGGCCCTCCCATTTATGATAAATACCCAACTACCACGCACACGATTCTCTGAGAAGCCCTAAAGAAAATGCCTTGATCACCACCTTAACCTCAGGCATGCTACCAAGTGCACATCCGTGCTCTTACGTGCACACACGCACACGTGTGCAGATGCTCGACGCCCAGGAGTGTGCACACACGTACACATTCCCCCCCACTCTCTCTCTCACACACACACACACACACACACACACAGAAAGAGCCTATCCTGAATAAAACACCTGTCAGTCTGGCCAGCTCAAGAAAGCCTGTGTTCCAACTTTTTAAACGTTTTCAATAAAATATGTAATTTATTCTGATAAACTCAGTAAAAGTATATTAAATCGAAACACTGGTATTTTTATGATTGTATGTAGGTTTATCCCAGTATTCTAAAAACATGGACTTTCTTTTCTTAAAAATTTAGTTTTTAATTTTTAAAATTTTTTGTTTTTAAAACGCGGACTTCCTGCGTGCCAGAAACCTTTGCGGCGGGCTGGGGGAAGGGAGCGAAGTGGGTCCGTAACAAGACCCGGCCCTGCAGCCGGAAAGAGAAGACAGGTCACACCTGATTAGGGGACAGAGAGAAGACGGAGCAGGGACGGAGGAGGGGCGGGGAGGGGGGAGCAGTGTGGAAGAGGGAGGCGCAGGCCTGCGGCCAGGTGAGAGTGAGGCCCAAGTACTCCAGCCGAGGCACGGGCTCCGAGGCTGGACACACACTGAAGATGGCACCCAACGCCCACCAGGGCACAGGTGGGGGTGCTCTAGCACCTTCTGTCTAAATTGCTGCTGATGACTTAAGCTAATTTAAAAACAGAGATTTAAAAGGGGTGCCTGGGTGGCTCAGTCGGTTAAGTGTCTGACTTTGGCCCAGGTCATGATCTCATGACTTGAGTTCAAGTCCCGCGTCAGGCTCTGTGCTGACAGCTCAGAGCCTGGAGCCTGCTTCGGATTCAGTGTCGCTTCTCTCTCTCTGCCCCTCCCCTTCTCACGCTGTCTCTGTCTCAAAGATAAAACAAATGAACGTTAAAAAAATATATATGTACATAAACACACACATACGTTTAAGAGTGGGTGACTACCCAGAAAAACAGTCCAGAAGGCTAGGGACCAAAACGTGAACGGCTTCAGTCACCAAAGAGCACTGAAGGCTCCTGAGGCTCCAGGCAGGGGGCAGAGCCCGAGGAGCCGGGGGTGAGGGGGTGAACAAGTCCCTGCCCACGCTGTGGGGGGCCAGAGGACGTCCAGACACACCGGAGGTGACGCAGCGGCAGGTGGTGCTGACGGCAGCGGTGGGGAGGAAGCCAGCGGGGTACAGGGCGTTGGGGTCTACCATAGACAGGACGGGGGACAGCGAAGGTTTTCCTGAGGAGCAGACACGTGAGCAAATACTCGAATAAATGCTAATATTTAATCACCCCCTCCAGATGGCGGAACATGTGAGTTTGGGAGTTTTCTTCTTGCGTATCTGTATTTCTTAATTCTTCTGCCCTAAGAATATTGGTTGGGTCGCTTTTGAAAATTCAAAAGGAAAACAAGGCAGCACTGAGGCACCTTCGGTCACTTCCATAAGCACGAAACCCACGCTTTCCAGTAAAGGAGCCCAGGTCCCTTATCTGCAAGCCTCCGGTAGGCGGCCCGGGATCGCTGACACTCACGCGTCCCAGTGCCCGCTTCCAGCCTCAGCCCCCAGGGCCCAGGCCTCTGCACACCAGCTCCTCAGGCGGTCCCTCCTTCCGGGGACTTGAAGCACCAGTCCCAATGATGCCTCTGACTCGACTTCCCCAGCACAGCCGTCTCCCCGGAGCCTCACTCCAGCACAGCCCCCACCACCGGCCGGGCCCCCGACGGGCCTCTCTGACATGCTGCCCAGAGCTCGGCCCTCGCTCCTCCCCGCCTGACAGGCTCTCACCCAGTCTTCCTCCGTCAGTAAAGACCGCCGTCACCCACGCCAGCTGCTTGGGACAAATGCCGCCACGCCACCCCTGCCCTCACACCCTACGACCACCAGCTTCAGCTCAATCAGAGCCCCGGCACGGTCCCCTCTTGCCATCCCTGCTTCGGCCGGCCTGGGTCAAGCCACTGAACTCAAAACTTGCAGGAGCTGCGGGCTGTCTTATAGCCTTCTGCTAAAGGCTAATCCCTCTTCTATGCTCCCCTCCTGGCCTACAAGCCCCGTGCAATCTGGTCCCGGCTTCCGGCTCTGGGGTGGGCTCCCCCCGACCCCGACCTCCAGCTCCCCCCGCTACGGTGACCTTCCTGTGGGCCTCCGGCTTCGGCCTCCCTTCACACCTGCTTCCTCTGCCAGGAGCACCCCTCCTCCGGCTCTACAAGCTTTGCGGCCTCAAATCGTCACACGTCTGCTCACATATCACCTTCTTTAAAAAGCCGAACCCGTCCCCGTTCCTCCGACACAGCAGCCCCCAAACTCTGCTTTCTTGTTTAAATAACACTCAGGCCCCCATGTCAAATTACATATTTATGTACCGTCTCTCTCCACCCGCCAGAGCGCACGCTCCTGAAGAGTGAGGAGCGTGCCTGCTTCACCCCTGCATCCGCAGCCCTGACGCACGGCAGGGGGAAAACAAACTCATCTGGAACGAAGGAGTGAAGGGGTGTGAGGCTCTGGCACAAACACACAGGATGACGGGACAGGTTCTGTTCTCGGCAGCGAAGCAAACCAGGCATCGGAACGAGTCTCCCACTATAAATGCTTAAAAGCCGAATAAAATGTAACTACATCATTTTATTAGACTCTAAAAATGTAAGAAAGGAATCCGAAGACACCAAAAAGGCAAATCTGAAATAGAAGTAGGGGGGCACCTGGGCGGCTCAGTCGGTCAAGCAACCGACTTGGGCTCAGGTCACGATCTCGCAGTCCATGAGTTTGAGCCCACATTGGACTCTGTGCTGACAGCTCAGAGCCTAGAGCTGCTTCAGATTCCCCCCACTCAAAAATAAACATAAAAAAAAGAAAGAAATATAAGTAGATAACTCAGCTTCCTCTATGAGGTAATAGAGACAAAAGAAATATAAAAGAAAGATTAAAGACTCGGAAAAAACAGTGAAGCCTAACTTAACATCTATGAAAGTTCCAGAAGGAGACAACTTTTTTTTTAAAGTTTATTTATTTGTTCATTTTTGAGAGACAGAGAGAGAAAGAGAGACAGAGAGGGAAGGAGGGAGGGAGGGAGGGAGGGAGGGAGAGAGCACCCAGGCGAGCACACAAGCAGGGGAGGGTCAGAGAGAGAGACACACACACAATCCAAAGCAGGCTCCAGGCTCTGAGTGGTCAGGACAGAACCTGACATGGGGCTTGAACCCATGAACCGCGAGATCATGACCTGAGCCGAAGTCGGATGCTTAACCGACTGAGCCACCCAGGCGCCCCCAGAGAATTTAATTTCTAAGCTGAGAGAGAGAAAAATGGAGGAGGGGGCATGATGGAACTCAACCAAAACAAAAGGCCCAGCACTGTAGCAAGCAGAAAGCACTGGAACAAGAAAAGGCGGCTTCTTATCGCCACTTCTGATCACACTGTGCTGGAGGCCCGGGCCACGCAATGAGGAAAATGAGTAAAACGAGAAAAGGAGAAACAAAGCGTCGCTGTCCGCGGGGTGCTGGGGGTTGAGCAGGGCGGAAGGGAACGGCAAGGACACCCGGAAGGGACGGCTGGCTCAGAGCGGGGCCGGGCCCTAAGCGCGGGCCCTGGCCCTAAGCGCGGGCCCTCACCTACCGGGAGGGAACGACCACTCACTTTACAGACGAAGGAGTGACAGTCAGAGAAGCTAAGACATCTTGCCCAAAGCCACCTGGCAAGTAAAGGGTTGGGTTTGAAATGAAGTCTGTCCCCAAAGCCCAGCCACGGCGGCTGCCACCGAGAGAGACAAACCTCAGGATAAGCGCCGTGAGTGCTCCGTCTCGTGGTCGCCAGGACTCCGGAGCAAAGAGAACAGGAGGTTAACCTGAGGAAAGGCGGGGAGTGAGCGGGCAGGACAGGACCTGTGGGCGGCAAGGGAGCACTCGGGCCGGGAGCACTCCACGGGGAGGGAGGAGCTAGACCCCAGGCAGCAGGTGCCGGAGGCTGGGCCCCTTGGAGGCCACACTAGGGACCGGGGCCCCTCTGGAAGGTGGCGGGGACAGGCCTGGCCAAGGTCAGGGAAGGAAAGTTCCCTCCGACGCAGAGAGGAGACCTGAGCCGCCCCATACGGCGCCGCCGGACGCCTCAGCTGCAGCTCGTACGACTGAGGGACCGTCGTTTCCGTCGTGTTGACTTTTCATGCATTTTACTGTGAGCAGCCACTCGCGCTCAGAGGCCGCGGGACGGGACAGGGCCGCTCTAGAGGCTAGAGAGGAAGCAAGGGAACCGGTTAGACCAGGACAGGGACACGGCGAATGGTTATTCCAGGAAGGGGGCCAGGGGAGGGAACGGGGATTAAATCTCCTAATCTTGGAGGCAAGGCAGAGAGTAACGCCACCAAGGGAAACGGAAGATTCAGAAGAGAGAACTGGCTTCGGACGAGAATCACCGGCGTGGGCCCGGTAAGTCGGAGGTGCGCGCAGCCCACCCGCACGCGAGCCCCCGGCCGGCCACGGCACACGAGGGCGGCACCGTCTTGCTGTCCCCGCCTCCGCACACGCTGTTTCCTGCGCCTCCCTTGTCTGCCTGACAGGCCCCCCTCTCTGAGACCCACCACCGAACTGTGAAGTCTCCCCCACCTCCCCAACCCTGAATGGCAGAGTAAGGCCCCTCCGGGTCTACAGAAGACCTGGCAGTTGGAAGTCTCTACCCGACTAGACCCTGCGCGGGCTCTTCGGGGGCAAGAACTCAGTCTCGGTCATCGTGGACCACAGGGTCCTAGCACAAGACGTGAGGCACACCCAGTGGACAAGCGGCTCTGCCAAGTGAACTGACCGTACGGACGCACACAGGCACAGGCGGGCCAGTCACCCAGTGCAGCCACCCAGCACCCGGGTGAACTGTCCCTCTGCGTGGTGCCCTGACGGACGGTCAGAAATAAGCACGGCGCTTGCTCGGCTGCCTGCACAGCCATCGCTGCAAGCAGGCAGGTGTCACAGGGACTACGGCCTCTGTGAGCCTCGCCGGGAGTTTCCGTCCCGTGACAGCATCTACCGTCCCAAACTCGCATCCCTCAGCCGCAGCGGTCTGCCGGATGCGGCCAGGAGGAACCTAACACCTTGGAGTTCAACGTTAACTGGGCAGATTTCTCCGTCACATGTGGCCCTGGTGCTTCTCCGCGGGGCCTAACTGTTCTCGGACCCCAAAACGCTCCCACTGTCCACGGCACCTGCAGTCCCTTGCAGAGGCTCACAGAATGGTACTTACCTGTACTTTCTGAAGTATTTGAGAGTATATGCCTTCAAGAATTTCTGAAACAAATATGCTACAGGAAAACAGGCATTTTCTTCTTTTCTTTTTTATTAAAAAAATTTTTTTAGGGTTGATTTAATTTGTTTTGAGAGAGAGAGAGAGAGAGAGAGAGAGAAAGAGCGTGAGCGCAATCAGGGTAGGGGCAGAGAGGGAAGGAGACAGAATCCTAAGCAGGCGCCACACCGGCAGCATGGAGCCTGATGTGGGGTTCAAACCCATGAACCTTGAGATCATGACCTGAGCCGAAATCAGAGAGTCGGATGCTTAGCCCCCTGAGCCACCCAGGCGCCCCTAGAAACAGGCATTTTCATAAAGACTGTGCCCTGTGCTGTTCTTTCTTTATGTGTCAGTCCACAGTGAAAAGAACCATGAAGAGGTCACTCGGTCGTCCCCGGGCTGCCCTGTGCCTCATTTATCTTGCTGGACTAGCCCTACAGATACTGAACACAAAGACAGAACTCCAGACTGCAAGTTCAACATTTCATTAGCCTATTAATTACATCAACAACATCTTGTCAAATAAGCAAAATCATTCTCCCCTGAGCTCCCTTAGGGACTCCTCGGCGGAACAATCCTAATGGGAAACAAGACCGAGTATGAAATTCACTGCACAGGCTTCACGTGGAAAAAATTCTAATCCCTTACTATTATGATGGCCATTGACACACATTTCACATTCAGGATACTTTGTTAGATTCTTTAAATTAACCAAAACTAGGGACACCTGGGGGCCTCAGCCAGTTGCGCGTCCGACTTCGGCTCAGGTCATGATCTCACAGTCCGTGGGTTCGAGCCCCACGTCGGGCTCTGTGCTGACAGCTCAGAGCCTGGAGCCTGCTTCGAATTCTGTGTCTCCCTCTCTCTCTGACCCTCCCCTGCTCACGCTGTCTCTCTCTCTCAAAAATAAAGAAAACATTTTTAAAAATTTTAACCAAAATTAGAATATGCTTCGCAAGTCCACATAAAGATACACTTCTTATAATTCACTAATGACAGAGTCTAATGAGAAAAAAACTTAGGCCAGATTCCCAGTGCTAGAGGGGATGTTAAACAGGCGCCCAGTCTGTCGCCTGGAGCCCTGGCAGAACAGAAGGCACAAATGCACTTAGACCCACCTGGCGACCCAGGACTGAAGTGCCTTCGAAAGCAACCTCCGTGGAAAGGGCACCACTGCGACTCATTCACTCTCTCAGGTCCACGGTCCGTGTTTCCGATTATCAGTCCCCCTCCCACTGTCCCACAGACACACGCACGTCTCTGCCTGGCTCTAGGACCTAGGACCAGCTGGGATACTGGAAAAAGGTTTTCCAAGGCCTCAGAGGAGGTTCTAAGGCCACCACTAGGAGCCGTTCTGGAGAGAAGCCCTGGACAGGGACGGAAGTGAGGAAGGCTCATGACACCAGCAGCACGGAGTCGCAGAGGCTTCTGGGCCACCAGCGGCCCCGGGGCCCCCCTCCGTCTGCAGCAAAGCCAGCGCCATACCCCCCCTCACACCCTTACGTTCACACGTAGACCAGCGTCCAACTAACGTGAGCAGAAGCGAGAGGCAAGGAGGAATACCAATCGTTACCTACTGACCAGGGCCATGTAACAGTAATGCTAATTATGTGTACAGACATCTGTATTTACATACGCAATTATAAATGTACACACGTATATATTAAGAAGGCCAATGACAGGTTAAGAAAAGGAAACAATGTACTGCAAACATAACAGTAAAGGTGAAACGCTAATTGAGGAACCAAGGAGACTAAATTACAGGAGAAGGGAACCAAGCCACTCCCTGCTCAGCCCTTCTTAGCCCTTGGATGAGGTCACCCGGCTCTTCCACTGCAAGCAGCAGCTTCCCAAGGATAATGACAAAAGTGCCTGCCAGCACGGCAGGAAGGAAGGCACGGTGCCGGCGCCTCTGCAGAAAACACTGCGCACACAGCCTACCCGACTCTTAGGTTTTATAAATTAAAACAGGCACAAAAGCACTGACCACAATTTCAAATACAAGTGAAGTATTTATGAAAACGCCTGTTTCTGGGGGCGCCTGGGTGGCTCAGTGGCTTAAGCGTCTGACCCTTTGATTTCGGCTCAGGTCATGATCTCAAGGTTCGCGGGTTCGAGCCCCGCGTCAGGTTCCATGCTGCCGGTGTGGAGCCTGCTCGGGATTCTGTCTCCCTCCCTCTCTGCCCTTCCTCTGCTCGCTTGCTCTATCTCTCTCAAAATAAATCAACATTAAAAAAATTTTAATAGAAAAGAAAATGCCTGTTTCCCTGTAGCATATTTGTTTTAGAAGTTCTTGGAAAGTATATACTCTTAAATACTTCAGAAAATAAATAGTCCTGTTCTGTGAACCTCTGCGAGGGACTGCGGGTGCTGTGGACGGTGGGAGCATATTGGGGTCTAAGAACAGTTAGTTCCCACTGCTCTCAGCGGGTCTCTATTTGCATCTAATTTACATACCTGAATTTCAAAAAGATTCAAATTCAATATTTAGGAGAGACTGTTCTAATTCATTTTGGAAAGTTGTGAGTAAACTCCACTTTTATATATTAAATCATTAAGGGTTTTTTTTTTTAATGTTTTTTATTTATTTTCGAGAGACAGAGAGAGACAGCGCCAGCAGGGGAGGGTCAGAGAGAGGAGATACAGAATCCAAAGCAGGCTCCAGGCTCTGAGCTAGCTGTCAGCACAAAGCCCGAAGCAGGGCTCGAACCAGGAACCATGAGATCATGACCTGAGCTGAAGCCGGACGCTTAACCGACTGAGCCACCCAGGCGCACCATTTTTTTTTTTACATGATAACCTATTGTTTTAAAGTTTGCCACATTCCAAAACCTGGGCAGCCCAGACCCAGTGCCATCAGTAAGTCCCTCAGAGGGACCAAAATGCCCCCAGGCTTGAGGGTTTGGTATTTTTTTCCCCCACATCCTGAAGAATCTTCTTTCAAAGAACCAAGTCCTTTTGTCTGTTTCTTGTATTCACTGTGAATTGATTATGTTTGCATTTCTGGGGGCACCTGGGCGGCTCAGTTGGTCAAGCGTCTGACTCTGGGTTTCAGCTCCGGTCATGATCTCACGGTTCGTGGGTTCGAGCCCTGAGTCAGGCTCTGCACTGACACTGTGAGCCTGCTTGGGATTCTCTCTCTCTCTCCCAGCCCCTCCCCAGCTCATTCACACACGCTCTCTCTCAAAATAAGGAAATAAACTTTTGAAAGTTTGGATTTCTCAGCTAGCAGGTCATCATGTAATGAGGTACACTCACAACAGTAATAACTGAGTAAAGCCTGGCTTAGGGGAAAAGCAAGAAGAACTTCATACCATAGGGAACTCTATTTTTAAGAAAAAAATCTCTCTCAGAGGGAGAACCTCCGCACACTTCGGGCTTCTGGTAGCTCACTGCGGACCTGTACCAGGTGGGACTCGCTTTGGGAAATCACTGCATAAATGCTGACTACTTGAAACGGACGCCTCAGAAGAAAAGAGCCACCCTTAGCCAAGTCCTACGAATCGAGGGAGAACACGCGGAGAAAGTAGGGAGAAGGGAGGCCGGTGGCGCACAAGCTCTACTAACAAGCTGTGTGACCTTGGACTAGTCAACAAGGCGCGTCGCACCGCCTCTCGGTCTTAATTCCTTTGCTTAAAAAAAACTAAATGAAGGGCCAGACTATACAGCCTGCAGGAGCCATTACAACCCTAAATACCGTGTTCCCTTCTTTTTAACTACGCCACCAAGGGAACAGCAGAATTATGTGGCTGGGCAAAACCGAGGACTAAGGATGTGTAAAAAGAAAGGGGGGCGAGGGGAGGCTTATTTTGACCCCTGGCGTAAACATTCATCTCAGACCTGCAAGACCTGTGTCACTCTGAGGTCACGACACCTCCCTGTTATTGTCCATAAACACAGCGTGTGAAGTTCATCTAGAATTCGGGAAGAGATCGTAGTGTGGAGGAGGAGAGAGCTTGAGGAGCCACCCAGACTTCCACCCGCAAGGGCAAAGCCTGGGGCCCTCATTACGGTCGGAGAGAAACGGCGGATGTTGGGAGAGGCCCCGGCCAGCGCAGCCCTGACGGTGTTCGGACACTGCCTCTCCCACCTGCACGCCGACAGGTGATCCAGGAAGTGTATACACTCCGCGACGGTCACTCCAGCACCGGGGTTTTAAAGCCCTTCTCGCCGGGAGCGCAGCACTGCGTACACCACCGGGGGAAGGCGCGCCACAGTTTTCCAATTCCAGAACGTGACTTCTGAGATAGGAAACAGTTCCATGTGCACGTGAGGCTGCTCGGTTACGGGAACAACAGAACTTTTTACACTGCGCTCTCTACTCAAAATAACGCAGGGGCCAGTGACAGCAGTCAGATGGGGTCGAGGGCACAGGGTCCAGCTGTGGGGGGGAATAAGAAAGAAGTGACCGGGGAGGAGGGCAAGAGGGGAGAAGAGGAAGAAGAGGGGGAAGGAGGAAGAGGAGTGGGGGAGGGGGAGGAGCCTTGGAGCAAGCCACACGCTACCTCTGGGAGTCTGGGGCAGACAGCCGTGAAACAGCAATTACTGTCCACTGGAGAAGCTGATTTGTTCCCTTCTTCTCACAAGCCCCATTTTCGTGTTTGCAGGTTAGATGTGGCCGCGAAGAAAGGAAGCGGCAGCGTGCAAAGACATACTGCGCCCGACAGCAGGGAGAGAAACCAACCCCTCAGTAGCAGTTGGCTCAAGTAACTCGTTTAGCTACCCAGTAAGAAAAAAACACAGCTGGAAGCGTGCAAGCTGATCTAAGCCAGGCCTGAGTTTCTAATTTATTCTGTCTACTCGGGAAAGAAGCGTGCGTGGATGCTCTAAAACCACAGGCACGATGATAAAGCCCTGTCTTTCATCTGTTTAGGCCAAAATCTATTTATTCGGCAAGCAAGAAGTCAAACATTTACTCGGACATTTCTGCCAAGCATTCTGGAGAGAACACCCCACGCTAGTTCGGTTAATACTGAACTGGGTGAACGTTTCTACCAAGAAGCTCTAAGACAAGGTGCGTTTCAAAGGTGAGATTTCAGTTAAACCCAAGCACTCAGAGGGGGAAAAAACAAATCAATGAAAACTCTGCTTTTACAAAGGTCTCCCTTAAAGGCCGTGCACGCGGCAGAAGGCGCACTCACGGTTCGGCTGCCGGCTCCCGCTTCCTGCTCCGCCGCTCGCTGCTCGCCGCTCGCCGCTCAGCCCCGGCACCTGCCTCCTCCCGGCCCTGCTGGTGCGTCTGACCTCCAGCTCCCCGCCGAATTCTCCAGCACATTTCATCATTTCCTGTTGGCTGCCGACTCCTTGCAGCGAGATAAGGCACGCCGCCGCTGCAGGCACCAGGTCCTCCGACCTCAGTTCCAGGCCTGCTGGGCAACCCCGCCCCCCAGCTTTCTTTTCAGGAAGCGGCCCCCCGGAAATCTCAGTATTCCAGAGAGAGTCAGACAGAGGGGATCTGAGGACAAAAGTCCTCTGACCTCCCCACCCAAAATCAACTTGTCTATCAACTGACTTACACTGCGTAGGACAGCCTTAGAATCTGCTGGATTTGGGATCCTCCCACGTAGGAGCAAAAAGAGATCGGCTCTGCAGCTGTGGTGCCAGGCGTCACAGGGGTTAACGGGACAGGGACTGACTTGCAGGGATAACCTTCCGCAGTCCCTACAAGTCACACTCAACTGCGCTTTTGACTCCCTACAGCGGGACAGAGCGGCTCAAGGGGGGGGGAGGCAGGCTCAGGGCTAGAGACCCCACTCTCTGAGCAGCACCAGCGGCCTCCGAAGGCACTCAAATGCACAGTGTGAGTCGCTAGCAGTAAAAACTAAACCCAGAAAACACCTTTCTTCCTGGAGTTTTACAAAGAATTAAAAGTGAAGGAAAAAGAGAAAAATGTAACTTTAGGGGCAGAAGGCAGAGGTCCTAACTTCTATCTGAATGCAGGCGCCAATGAGAACACATACCGTGTAATTCCCCGCAGATCAAGCAAGAGCGGGCACATCCTCCACGCGGCCAGCCGCCGGGGCAGGACGGGAAGGCCCTGGGCAGGAAAGGGCTCTGTTTCCTGTGCCGTGTGTGTGCCCCGTTTGTGAAAAGTCCCCGGTATGCAAACCTGTATGTGCACGTGTGTGCTTACATTGTATCTCAATAGAGTGTTTTAAAAATGTATGCAGCAATATTAAAAAATAACAAACACCAAAAAAACTAATAGGCAACTGACAGAAAGGGAAAAGATAGTTGCAAATGACATATCAGATAAAGGGCTAGTATCCAACATCTACAAGGAATTCACCAAACTCCACACCAGAAAAACGAGTAATCCAGTGAAGAAATGGGCAGAAGACCTGAACAGACACTTTTCCAAAGAGGACATCCAGATGGCCAACAGATACATGAAACGATGCTCAACATCACTCATCATCAGGGAAACACAAATCAAAACCACACTGAAATACCACCTCACCCCAGTCAGAGTGGCTAAAATGAACAAATCCAGAGACTATAGATGCTGGCGAGGGTGTGGAGAGACGGGCACCCTCCTGCACTGTTGGTGGGAATGTAAACTGGTGCAGCCGCTCTGGAAAATAGTTCGGAGGTTCCTCAAAACATTATCAATAGAACTCCCCTGTGACCCAGCAATAGCACTGCTGGGGATTTACCCAAGGGATACAGAAGTGCTGATGCATAGGGGCACATGTACCCCAATGTTCATAGCGGCACTTTCAACAATAGCCAAATCATGGAAAGAGCCTAAATGTCCATCACCTGATGAGTGGATCAAGAAGATGTGGTGTATATACACAATGGAGTACTACATGGCAATGAGAAAGGATGAAATGAGGCCATTCGTAGCAAAGTGGATGGAACTCGAGGGTGTCATGCTAAGTGAAATAAGTCAGTCAGAGAAGGACAGATACCATATGTTTTCACTCAAAGGTCTAATAGGAGAAACCTAACAAGAGACCATGAGGAGGGGAAGTGGGGGAAAGAAAGTTAGGAAGAGGGAGGGAGGCAAACCATGAGAGACTCTTGAATACTAAAATCAAACTGAGGGCTGAAGAGGGAGAAGGAAAGGGGATGGTGGGGGTGATGGGCATGGAGGAGGGCACTTGTGGGGAAGAGCACCGGGTATTACATGGAAACCAACTTGAAAAAAAACTATTAATAAAAAAATAATAAAAAATACAAACACTACAAAAAAAGAGCAGATATTGAGACTAATGTGTAAAAACACAAGAAACAAAGATTTTAAGATCCCAGATTCCCCAAAGTACCCTCCCAGGAGATACATGTGCGCCCCCACCCGCTCAGTGGAGGGGCCAGAATTGGGTCCTTCCCTCCTTGCAACACGGCCTCTAGGTCTCCCCTTATGACACAAGAGAGAACAGATTAAAAAAATCGTGTGTTTAGAAATGCCTTCGTGGAAAAACACCAATAAAGCCATGACCATGTCAACGCAAGGCTCAATTACTTGACATATGATAAGAATTCACACTACTTGGAAAAGTATCATATCGCTCTCTGCCCCCCAAAAGAAAATCCCCACAGAAGTCAACCCAGTGCAGACTTCAGCGTACCCTCACCTGCGCCCTTACGGAGGGGCCCACGCTGGAGCTCTGGGCCAGTCTGCAGGGAGGGGGCTGCTTCATCCCGGGGTTTGCTGTGGGGGTGAATGGCCCTCAAGGTCATTTTGTCCTGGGATGGACGCTAAGGCTGCAGAGGGCTAAGTAAAGTTTCTAGAGACTACTTCAGTGTACCTGACCGCGACACACCGGTGGGCTTTCTAAAACTACCGGCCTGGCAGTTGCCTTCCAAAGCGTTTTAAGTAAATTTAAGCAGCACAAAAGTATGGTCACAAAAGTCCTTTTCTGGGGGTATTTCCTTCCGCTAAGAAAGAAGAAACCCCTGAGTTCTGGCGGAGCAAGCTGACTGTCTAGCTTTCCTCTTCATCGGCCAGCATGACGGGAAGCTCTCTGCCCCAGAGCCCCCTTAGGACGGTTGGTTAGGAGAGAGGACGATCATGGCAAGGTAGATTGATTCATTTGGGGTTTTCTTGGTTTTTTTTTTTTTTTTTGTAATCCAACACACAAGCTGCTTGGTAAACGTTTATACAATGCTTGCTTTATGGTTAATCATGGAAATAATCCCATCGGGGCACTGCTGCCTCTTCCATTTCCCAGCTGAGATCACTGAGGTCCAGAAATACTATATTTCCTGCCCTGTGTCCCAAGGCTGGCACATGGGGGAGCTAAGAGCCGAATCCAGGCAGTCAGCTTCCAGAATCCTGCGGTTAACCACTAGCCCACACTGCCTCTCCATGTGGCTTCCCCCCGATAAACCAGAACTGCATCTCAGACACAGCTGCTGCGTCATAAAACTCTGATTTGCAGTGAATTCAGAATTCAGACAGCAGGGCGCCTGGGGGGCTCAGTCGGCTAAGCCTCCAAATCTTCCTTTCTCACGGTTTGGAGGTTTGAGCCCCACGGCAGGCTCTGTGCCCACAACTCGGAGCCTGCTTGAGATCCTCTCTTTCTCCCTCTCTCTTCCCCCCTCCCTCGACTATGTTCGCTAGATAAATGCATAAATACATAAGCTTCAGAAGAAAAACAGGCAGTAGGACTATGAAGTAACGAGCCCGGCTCTCCAGCGTGGCTGCGGCACTCTCTCCCTCTCCCCACCACCCGGGCCACACCTCACCAGTGGGTTCCCGGCCGGGGACAGCTGTCCTGCCCCTCTGCCAGGGGACAAGACTGGCTCAGGCGGCCCTCCTGCCCAAAGGCAGTCCTGGACCGGAAGCACTGCTCCTGCTCCGGGGAGACCCACCTGCTAACCTCTGGCACCTGGTGCCTAAACTGGTATTTCCAGTTCCAATCTGGTTTCTGTCACGGGACTTGAAACCATTGAGCATTCATTCAACAAACATTAGTGGCAGGCACAATGCTTCAAGCCTGGGGGGGCGGGGGCCTTGGTTGTGAAAGCCAAGGTCCCAGACTGCCCAGCGTCGGGACAGAACAGATGTGTAAATGAATAAAAATGCCACGGGCTGATGACGGCTGGAACCAACACGCCCCGGGCTGAGGGAACACCGCGGGCGGCAGTGACCCAGGGTGGCCAGCAGGGTGGGGGAGGGCTCCGCGAACAAAGGGGCAGGAGAGGAGGGTTCTCCAAGAGCCTGTCCTCCACCTTCTCGAACCATGTAGAGTTAGGCCGGAAACAATTCAGAGAGCGGGTCCAGCAAGTTGGCTGAAAACCACCAGAGCCTCCACGACCTCAGTCCTCACACTGCGGTCATCAGCCCCGCGTCAGCCACAGACGTCAGACACCAGACCGGCTGCCTCTTCTCTCGACACCTTTGTTATGTGACCAGTGCGGGGTGGAAACAGCTGCCTTCACTGAGCTCTTTGAAAAGGCTCCATAAGGGGCGCCTGGGTGGCTCAGTCGGTTAAGTGTCCGACTTCGGCTCAGGTCATGATCTCATGGTTTGTGAGTTCGAGCCCTGCATCAGGCTCTGTGCTGACAGCTCAGAGCCTGGAGCCTGCTTCGAATTCTGTGTCTCCCAATCTTCTCTGTCCCTCCCTTGTTTGCACTCTGTTTCTGCCTCTCAAAAAAAATTTTTTTTTTAATTTTTAAATTAAATAAATAAATAAAAGACTCCACAAGGGAGGTACCATTAATATAGATAGAAATAAATAAATAAATAAAAGACTCCACAAGGGAGGTACAAGAAAGGAAGGAAGGAAGGAAGGGGGAAAGGAAAGAAAAGACAAGAAAAGACAAGACTCCACAAGGGAGGTACCACTAATTAATAAATAAATAAGTAAATAATAACTAACTAACTAACTAAAAGACGCCACAAGGGAAGCACCGCTAGCCCCGTTTTACGGAACGGGGACCAAAGTCAGGTCTACCGGATACTTTCAAAGCCCATGGTCCCTCCGCCAGGCGCATGCCTCCCACGGAGCCAGCCTCGTGAGGGACACGAGGACACGTGGCAACAGGTCATGTCACGTGGGGGCAAGAACAATTTCCACTACGTGATTTTCCCCCCAATTTCGCTCCAGGTCTGCCCTTGCTCTAACGCCACACTTTTCCCAAAACAGCTTTACTGAGATGTAACTCAGTCATTTACAGTAGAGCTAAGTCAATGGTTTTTAGTGTTCAATGGTTGTGCAACCAACGTCCCAATTTTACGACATTGTTATCACCTCAAAAAGAAACCCCGTGCACTTTTAGCGCCTGCCGCCTCCTCCACTCTTCCCCGCCCTAAGCACCCAGTGACTCGAGCAAGGTGACCCTTAAAGAGGTTATGGACACAGTAATCAGGTTAATTAAACCGTGCGGGTTGCAGTTCCGGGCTTCAGGCTTCCCTCCTGGGCGAGAGAGAACACATGAGCCAGGACAGGGCCAGGAAAAGGCAGACGGCTCAGGGGCTGGGGTGAGAGGTGGCGGTATCCAGCAGCCCCAAGTAGACGGGCTCCCGGTTCTCGTGGCCCTGAACTTAGGGAGCCCTAGGCGTAGAGCCTGGTGGCCTAGCACCTGCCAGGATGGCGGGAGTCACACAGAAGCTCTGGAAGAGCCTGTCTGGCCCCAGGGCCCCACACCGTTAGCAATGCCACCTCCCCATCTCCAGAAAGGCAAACCAGGATCGCACCCACTCCCACGGGCTGGGGCTAACCGGACACAGCTGTTCCGAGAAGATTATGAGGACTAGTGATGGCCTGGGTGAAAAGGCGCCTCCTCTGCTCTTGGTCCCAGCCTTCCTCAAGTGCTAGGGGGAGCTGGGACGAGGAGATCCACAGACAGACCAGGGCGCACTTCCGCGGGGCCCACACTTCTCCACACAGGACGGGACGCCGGAACTCGGCAGTGGCGTGCGCAGCATCACCAGCTCGACGCTTACAAGGAATGAGCTCCTGACAGTTGCAAATGGGTGAATCACAGAAACCTGATGGTGAGCAAAAGGGGGCAGATGCCGAAGGGCGCACACTGCGTGTCTCTACTGGCGCAGGGTCCTAAACAGGCCAAACAAATCCACGGTAACAGATCATGTGTGCCTGGGGCGAGGGGCCGGGTGGGGCTGAGTGCACAGAGCGCAAGGGAAGTTCTGAAGCGATGGAAATGTTCTCTGTCTTGCTTGGGGCAGTGGCTACATGGGCGTAGGCATTTGTCAAAGCCCCTAAACCGATCCATTCGGCTGTATGTACATTAATATCTCAATGAGGAGGAAAGGGAAGGGGAGCAGGCAGGGAGCGGGGAAGGTGGGGGAAAAGGCAGGAGAGAAAGAGAGAGAGGAAGAGAAGAAAAGCCCGGTGCGGAACCTGAACAACGGGACCGTCCCCACTCTGCAGGGCCAGGGAAAGCTGCCTTCACCAAGGACCACATGGCAAGGTACCTCTGAGCTCCGGGCAGCGTCAGCGTGCGTGCACCGCTGGGCTCGGTTCCCAGAGCGGCCGGCCCTCCACCGTGCACGCAGGATGCCGGTGAAGCCGGGTGCTCTGCCTTCCGAGCAGGTGACTGCAGTTGGGGGGTGCGAGAACGTCAGCCCTCGGTGACAGGTCCCGATGGCGGCTGGACAGTCAGCAAGCAGGTAAAATCTAATGCGATAATTACTGGTATTAGCTTCTCTTTCTCCTCAAGTGATAAGTGAATATTAGATTCTAGAATGTTTTTTATTTATAGTTTATTGTCAAGTCAGTTTCCATATAACACCCAGTGCTCTTCCCCACAAGTGCCTCCTCCATGTCCATCACCCCCTTCCCCTTCCCCCTCCCCCTTCAGCCCTCAGTTTGTTATCAGTATTCAAGAGTCTCTGGATTCCAGAATTTAAATGGGTCATAGAAAACAGTCAGATGGGCTATTTGGTTTGGGTTGGTGGAGACAGTAGTGGCCGAGTTCAAATCCTACTAGTCAGCCTTTCATATTTCCATGAAATAAGACATAAATAGAGCCATCTTGGCCTCTAGTCTTCATAGTCTATGTATATGAAAAGAATGATCCAAGCCAAATCCCTAACCTCTCACATTCTCGATCAAAGAAGAAGGTGCCAGAACAAGATGAACTAAGTACCAGTTCTATCTCTGACAAAGTTAAAAAAAACAACTTTAAAACCCTTTACATGAGCTTCTTTGCTTCCCTGGCACTCGTCCAAAGCACAGGAAACACTGAGCCAGACTGATTAAAGCAGAAAGCCCAACTGAGAAGAACTTCAAAGCACCAACACGATATGAAAAATACGTTCACTTCTTTCCTTACAGATTTTAGAAATTAACATCATAAGAAGAAACCCCTGGGCTCCCAACACAACATCTCCGTGGTTAAGACATAATCCTTGGTTCGGTTCGGGGCCCCTCAAGCCCTCCTCGGACAACCCGCCGCGGATGGAAATGACCCCTGAAGGCAGGTCTGGATTCAACAAGGAGTGGCGGGCGAGATTCGGTGAGCTTCTGGATTTCAGGATTAAAGTTAGAGAGATGCCGTGTCCGTGTGTTACAGCGGTTCCCCTCATCCATCTGTGTGTCCTGTCTCCGTGCGAGACGCTCCCCACACTTGTCCTTAAACAGCTTAGAGTTTCGGAGGGTAGGGAGACAAGCACGCAGGGGACCACCCAGGGGGACCACCCAGGGTGACGAGGGCCACAGAACAGATGGAGGCAGGGACCCGCTCAGGAGGGTGGGGGATGTGGGGAAAGGGGGGGGTCAGGTAAGGAAGGGGAGGTGTCACTCTGCCTCTCAGGCCGAAGCTTCCTCCTCCCTCAAGTTGGGGGGGCACCAGACAGAAGCTCCCAACTATACCAACCAGGGTTATTTTGTCCACCAAGGGCACTAAAAAAAAAATGAAAAAAAGAAAAAAACCAATCACCTCCCATTATTTCATTTCAAAGGCATTTTAGTAATAAAAAAGGCATTTGACACTAAAAAGCAGGTCATACAACTCCAGAACAAATCAAGAACCTCAAGCTACATATTTCCATCTTTGTAAAGAATAATTACAATGTTGATACTTTGGCCCCATGGCAGTAAAAACGCCACCATGAACTGATGTTTAGAAACCCTACAAACATTGGATAAAATTAGGGACTATTTATGACGTTTCATACACATTTGCCCTGATGTTCACGTACAATGACTATACTTCCTGATAACCCTGCAAGGGGGGAGTCCTGTCCCCATCTGCCGGAAGAGAAATCTAGAGCTGGCGGAGTGGGGGAGGGGTGGCTGGCCCGTGGGCATACAGCGGTGACCGCGCACAGAGCTCTGCACGTGGCTCCTTCCCACAGCAGAGTCCTGGGTCCCACGAGCACGCTGTGACGGCGTGGGAGAGCTCTGGCCGGCCTCGGAGGGCCTCATCAGAATTAAGCATGTTTTGGGGCGCCTGGGTGGCTCCGTGGGTTGAGCATCCAACTCTGGCGCAGGTCATGACCTCATGGTTCCTGAGTTCAAGCCCCACGTCAGATGCTGAGCCTGCCTGGGTTCCCCTTTCTCTCTCTCTGCCCCTCCCCTGCCCATGCTCACTCGCTCTCCCTCTCATGCTCCCTCTCTCTCAAAATAAATAAACTTTAAAAAACTAAAGAATTAAACATGTTTTATTGTTGCTTTGGAGATGGCAAAGGAAGAATTCAGTTCTGCCTTTTCTTTTTTGGTAACCCCGACCAACTCACACCTTCGTGAACCCAGGAGAGGTATCAATATGCACATAAGAGAAACACTGACCCCGAGCGTCCCGGAATGCCCTCATTACCTTCTCCTTCTGCATTCGGACCAGAGCTAGCGATAAGGAAGATGGGAAAGATGTGCCAAGAAATAGGGGCATCCGAACTTTACCCAAGAATACGGTGCTTCAGGCTGGCATGTAATACATACACATTTAGAGTTTAATGAAGGACTCTAAACCCTGAAGGCTCTGTTGAATATTATAGAAATTGAATTTATTTATTTTTTTAAGTTTATTTTTTTTTATTTTGAGAGAGAGAGAGAGAGAGCAAGTGGAGGAGGGACAGAGAAAGAGAGACAGAGAGCGAGAGCGAGAGAGAGAGAGCGAATCCCAAGCAGGCTCCTCACTGTCGGCGCAGAGCCCGATGTGGGGCTTGAATTCACAGACGGTGAGATCATGACCTGAGCCGAAACCACGAGTCGGACGCTCAACCAGCTGACCTACCAGGCGCCCCTATAAATCCAACTTAAAAGACACGTTCTCTAACCCCTAAAAGCTCCCCTTCTCAGGTCTGAAAGTGATTATACACAGAATACCAACTACAAACTTAAAAGTGTATCTCGTTTTACAAACTTTATGTTTCTCTTGTACTTTTACCACTTACAATGGAAGTCTATTCCACTTAAACAATCCTAAACAAACACAACGTTCCCAGCTGTACTTCGACACCGGGCCAGAGCCTGCCACCTGTGGACGTTCGAGGCCGGCTCTGCAGGCCCTCCAGGGACACCCCTAGGCAAGGCGGAGCGGAGTGGGGCCAAGCGACAGAGAGGGGCAGCGGTGAGCAGGTGCGGGACCTCGGCAGGCTTCTAAGCACCTCTACCTGTGCCGTGAAGACAGCCTCAGTTTCCTCCCCCGGGCCCAGGAAGAGGAGGCGAGGTGATGAGCACATGGTGTGTTTTACGTGGTAGCCACTGAGGTCGCCCGACGCTGACCGCAGCCTGCGTCACAGACGGGTCAGAGCGGCCTCTCCTAGGACAGCGTGGGAACACAGTAGGCCCAGACTGAGGGACTCGGGTGGCCGCAGCACCCCAGGAAATTCAGAGAGCAGGCAATTGATACGTGTCAGAAAATCAACGACATGATCCGAATGGTGGCAGACCCACGGGGACCCGGAGGAACCAAGGATGGAGACGGACGGGCTGGTGCAGATGGCCCTACGGAGGAAGATCAAGCGAGCGGCCTCTGCCCAGAGGCCAACCGGAGCAGAGCGCCGGGCCCAGGACAGGTCTCCCGGGCCCACGGCCAGCCCCTGGCAGGGGTCACGGGAGAGAGCAAGCTGCTGACCCGCCTTAGGACAGGGTCTAGACGAGGAAGCCATTTCCTGAGAGTGAAGTGGAGGACAGGTTACCAGGGCTCAGTCGGTGAAGCATCCGACTCTTGAGTTTGGCTCAGGTCGCGATCATGAGATGGAGCCCCACATCGGGCTCTGCGCCGACGGGGTGGGGCCTGCTTGGGCTTCTCTCTCTCCTTCTCTCTGCCCCTCCCTCACTTGTTCTCTCTCTCTCCCTCCTCTCTCTCTCGCTCTCTCAAACAAGTAAACATTAAAAAAAAAAAAAAGGACAGGTTACAAACAGCTTAAATCAGATGATCCCGTCTGTTTTTAAAAACCACATTTGTGTGTCAGTAAATGTAATGATCTGGAAAAGTACATCGAGGTACTGGCAGTGACTTTCTTCTTTTGAATAATGTGTACTTGTATTTTACAAAGTACATGCGCTGATTTTACGATGAAGCAATAAACGGAGTTCCTTACATGATTTTAAATCCAGGCGGTGACTCCAAGGCAGTGTGCGGAAGGCCCGCGGCAGGCCCGCGGCTGCACGGGGGAGCACCTGGGACCACGACACCCGGAAGCCTGTGAGCCTGCCTGCAAGGTTTCCCGAAGCCCCCCTCCCCCTGTTCTGGATTAGCCGGGGAGCAAGATGCTATCAACAAAAGCTGACACCGCATCCTCCAGAGGGAGGCGCGTCACCCCGACGGACAACTCAGCCACAGGAGAGCGGGCCTGTAAGACTCAGCATCACCCAAGTTATTCCATGCAGGGGTGGGTCTGAGGGAGACACTGTGGAGAGTAAGCACATCTCAACTTGACGCCTCCCAGCAAGGCGGGAGAAGGGGGAGTCGGCAGCCAGAGAGCCCCTCCCCTGAGGGGGGGGCAAAGATCCCCGTGCTTCAGGCAAGACACGTGACCCGCAGAGCCGGGTAACCGCCGAACCCCATATGAAGCTTATAAAGGCCGTGACAGGGAAGAAGGTCCTGTGACAGTACCTACGTACTTGGATTAGGGCTGGGGCAAATTTTTTATTTTAAATGTTGATTTATCTTTGAGAGAGAGACAGAGAGGGAGAGGGAGACACAGAATCCGAAGCAGCTCCAGGCTCCAGGCTGTCAGCACAGAGCCCGACGTGGGGCTCAAACTCAAAAGCCGTGAGATCATGACCTGAGCCGAAGTCGGACATTTAACCGACTGAGCCCCCCAGAGGCCCTGGTTTATAAACAGTCCAGAGTACTGACATCCAGGGTCAAGATCTTCCTAAACTGTGGCACCGAGCGGGATTATTATGCTGGGACACCGTTCGCTTGGACGACTCCTCACTCTGTTGGGGGGTTAATGGGGCGGAGGGAGGGTGGGTGGACCCAAAGACGCCCCTTCCAAATCCACGTACAATTCCCCTCCTGTTAGAAAGTGTCTTGAGGCTCAGGAGGGGGACTAGGGTCTTTCACTGGCATCAGTATCTCTCTGCTACATTTATTGAAACGCGACAATGTGTAACGTTCAAAACAGCGCACATACAAGAAACAGGCCACATCCAAATTCATTAGATTCAGATGCTCTTTCCAACAAGTTAATGTGACAATAGTCCCTTCTGTCCCACCAGTGTATTCCAACTAATCTATGACCTCACTTTATGCAGAATTAACCTCTGATGGCACACCAATGATCATTCTTCCTCCGTGATGTCAGGAAGCTCTCCGATTACATAATTATTAGCAGAGGCACCTGACACTGGTGTCTACACACGCTTGTCTTCCCATGGAGGCCCTGGGGAAGAACCAGATACTTTCGAGATGAGTGAGCACCGGCCTGAGCGACGACTCTGGCAACAACCAACTTCCTAACACCTACACTCTGAAAACAATGTGGGATTCGTTAGGTCTGTAGCCTGGAAATGTTTTCCTCTTCATCTTTCATAGAAAATGTCAACCGTGTAAAAAGTAAAGAGACTAGGCTCCTGAGCCCTCGTTTCAGCAATTACCAACGGAGACCCGGTCTTGTTTCACTCGTGACCGAGAACGTTGTGAAATGCTCGCGGACCCGTGTGTCGCCCTGGGACCTGGCAGGCCCCTGGCACCAGCGCTCACTCTGGGAAGAGGCACCCAGCAGAGGAGAGGTCCTCACCTTTATGGGGAGTCAGAGCCACTTAAGACATGTGTGACACCAAGGAGGAAAACTACGCTCCCACAAGGTGACCCTCGCCAGGGATCAGTCTGGCTGATGTCACCGTGCTCCCTGAGACATAAGGCAGGCGCTTCGCCTCGGCAGCATGCTTCCCCCAAACTTATAGGCCCCGTACGATAGCGTGGAAACAAAAACACCAGGAGGCAAACCCAAAGTGAGGGACCTTCCACAGAATATCCGACCAGCACTCTTCACAACTGCCAAGGTCGTGAAATAGAGAGAATGACAGGAACTGTCAGAGATGAGGGAGACCGGGAGGAACGCGAGGTGATGTCCTGGCCTGGATCCTGGGACAGCCCGACTCTTGGCGGAAAGCGGCCAAGTCCAAGTCCAGCCTGTAGTTTAGCTAATAATGCTGCCCCAACGGGAAGGCCTCGGTTTTCCCAAGTGTGCTGCGGTTACTAAGACGCCAACACCCGGGGAGACCAGGAGAAAAGTCCATGGGAGCTCTCCGCGTCGTCGTTGCCGCTGGTCTGCATATCTCCATTTTTTCCAAGATAAAAAGTTGATCACAGAAATAAAAATGTAAAAACTTTAACTGGCTAATCAATATTCATATACCTTTTATAAAAAGGAGTCAGTGGCAATGTGGTCTTCATTCCAAAATTCACTCAGGCAAGATGAAGCATAAAGAAAGAAAACAGGGGTGCGCGTTAGACTCTGTGCTGACTGCTAGCTCAGGGCCTGGATTCGGCTTCTGATTCTGTGTCTCTTTCTCTCTCTGCCCCTCCCCTGTTCACGCTTTGTCTGTCTCTAAAAATAAATTAATTAATTAATTTAAAAAAAAAAAAACAGAAGAAGAAAACAGCTAAAGCGTCTCCAAGAAAGTAAGCACCTGACTCGAAGGCAGGGCGCTCTGTGGGCTGAAGGCCGTTCAAGGTGGCTGGCGGAGTGCACCGCGGGACACGGAGCATCTGACTGTAGTCACCAGCCGGGCCGACAGAGGTGACTTCCAAACCACGAGACCACGCTGCCTGGTCTCCGCACTTGAGCCGCAGCGGAGCCAGCTAGGAGCAGGTCCCGGCTCCGCCCTCCCTTCCCGCCCAGCCTCTCCCCTCCAGCGCCTCTCCATTCGCTCAGCAAGCTCTGAGGGTCTGCTGGCTCTCGGACTGGAAACAGTAAGAGGAGGAGGGATTACATACCACCACAGGATCATTCATTTTAATAAAAAGTTTCTTGGGGGCACCTGGGTAGCTCAGTCGGTTGAGCACCCAACTCGAATTCAGCTCAAGTCATGATCCAGGGGTTGTGACATTAAGCCCCAAGTTAAGTTAGGCTCTACGCTGAAGGCACAAAGCCTGTTTGGGATTCATTCTCCCTCCCTCCCCCCCTACTCACATGCACACTTTCTCAAAATAAACATTAAAAAAATTTTTTTAATGTTTACTTTTGAGATTGAGAGTGACAGAGTATGAGTAGGGCCGGGGCAGAGGGACAGAGACAGAATCCTTAGCAGGCTCCAGGCTCTACACTATCAGCAAAGAGCCTGATGCGGAGCTCGAACTTGTGAACCATGAGATCACGGCCTGAGCTGAAGTTGGACACTCAACCAATTGAGCCACCCAGGGGCCCCAATATAAACACTTGAAAAACAAAAAAGGTTTCTTATATATCTAAGGAAAAGATGAGCTGTTATCAGAAATGCACTTGGGGGGGGGGGGTACCTGGCTGGCTCAGTGGTAGAGCATCCAACTCATAATCCCAGAGTCATGAGTTCAAGCCTCACGTTGGGTGTGGAGCCTACTTTAAAAAAAAAAAAATTTTTTTTTTTTTAATTTTTTAAAGGGGGCTCCTGGGTGGCTCAGTCAGTTAAGCGTCTGACTTCGGCTCAGGTCACAATCAGAGCCTGGAGCCTGCTTCGGATTCTGTCTCCTCTGTCTCTGCCCCTCTGTTGTTCACCCTTTGTCTCTGTCGCTCAGAAATAAACATTAAAAAAAATTTTTTTTTTTTAAAAAAAGAACTGTGCATTAGCAAATATGGAACAGTAGCTCTGCAGGGTGGGGGGGGGGGGGCTGGAGGCAGCAGAAGCGGATTCTGCCTCTGGTCTCCCTGCGCCGAGACCACGCTCGGAAGGGCTGAGCCGACCCCCACACAGTGACTGAAAGCTCGCTCATGCTTTTAAATAGCTTTGCATGCGCGTCTTTGTGACCATGCCTTCCTATATTTGGAACAGGACACAGTTCTAGAAATCAAAGCACGCACACACCTGGTTTTCAAATTATAAACAGCACAGGGGGACTGAATTCATTCAGAACTGGATGTAAGAAGACTTCTGTGGCCTGGGCACTAGTGCAAAGGCCCTGCCCCTGAAGGTCAGCCCCAGGCAGAATTTACGTGAAATATTCCTGCCCAAGTGCTCCGCAGCTAAATTACTGAAAGACAAAGAAAGAGACCTGGCAGTGACTTTTTTTTTAAACAATCTTATAAAAAAAAAAGAGAGAGAGAGACAACAAAAGGCTATACTCGTTCTCCACAACCACTGCTTGGGAAGGACGGGTCCACCGCGTTTCAATGGGCAACTCCATGGTCTCTGCTTACCCAGTAAGGGGAGGGTAAGTGAAGAGCGTCTTGCATAATTCAGGCCAGAACTTCCCCGGCGCCCCGAGTTCCGAGTTCCGAGTTCCGAGTTCCGAGTTACGAGTGAGTTAGGCAAGCAGGAAGCTGCAGGGTGCCCGACAGCCCTCGGCCGGGCCTTCGCTCTCCGACTGCGCACTGAGAGAAAGGCCACAAATGCTTTCTCCAGTCATTTTCTTAAATGTTTTATTGAATCAGAAACTCTCCAAATACACCCTGGACTTGACTCATTTGAGAGACCCTAGGGGGCAAGCTCTCGGGGCAAGCTCTCGGGCCCGCGCCCAGGCTCACCAGGTCCAGGTCGGGGCAAGTCCCACACCTGTCACAGCAGCCTTCCTCCCTCCCTCCCCCTCCCCCACTGCACCCCAGCGGGGTGGCTGCTCAACCAGCAGCCCCCACCTCTCAAGTTGCTGAGGGATTTAGATGGGATCAAACATCCGGGTCTGGTACCTGACAGCCTATCGTGTCCCAGAATCTAAGTCTCCTTCCCTCCAAACTGCTCTCTCCACTCTCCTTCCGGTGGCCCTCCAGGATCTAGGTGTGATGGAACCACAGAAAGCCAATTCCACTGAGGAGCTGGCACCGCTGGCTCTATCGTCCCCCCACGGCTCTCTCCCGTGGGCACCGGATGACAGATACCACACCCAACACACCCACCTATCAGTTGCCTATGAATTTTATTTGTATTCCATCTACCTCTACACTGACTTCTCGGATGGAGGGTTTTCTCAGCGCTCCTGCCTGTCACCCCATGCCTGACTCCTCCCCAGGGGAACAGCAGGCCGCTCCTCCTGGTGGCCAGGGGACAGCTTCTTGTCTGGGTGGGGATCATCATGAAAGGGGCCGAAGTGGGAAGAACAAGGCCATGGCACTATAACCCCAGATGTCAAGATACACCCCACAAAGCTATGGTACGCAAACAATATGGAACTCGCACGAAAACAGATCAACGGCACAGACTAGAAAGCTCAGAAATAAACCCATGCTTATACGGTCAATTAATCTTCAACAAAGAAAGCAAGAATATTCAATAGGCAAAAAACAGTCTCTTCACTAATTGGTGCTGGGAAAACTGGATGGCTATGTGGCCCACTTTCTTACACCACACACAGAAATAAACTCAAAGTGCACTAAAGACTTACATGTGAGACCTGAAACCATAAAATTCCCAGAAGGAACATGGGCAGTAAACTCTTGGACGTCAGCCTTAGCAAGGTATTTATGGCTAAGTCTCCTCAGGCAAGGAAAACAAAAGGAAAAATAAATTATTGGGACTACACCAAGAGAAAAAGCTTTTGCACAGCAAAAAGAACAAAAAACAAAAACCATCAACAAATCAAAAAGGCAATGTACTGAATGGGAGAAGATATTTGCATGTGATATATCTGAAAAGGTGTTAATATCCAAAATAAAGAACCGAGACAACGTTCACACACACAATTTTTAAAATGGGCAGAGGACTGAATAGACATTTTTCCAAATAAGACACACAGACCGCCAACGGACACAGGAAAAGATGTTCAACATCACTGACCATCAGGGAAATGCAAGTCAAAACCACAGTGAGAGGGCACCTTGCACCTGTCAGACTGGCCAGTATGTCAAGGACAAGTAACAGGGGTCGGTGAGGATGCAGGCCAGAGGCTCCGTTGTG
>PISW01007225.1:28970-94054 GCA_004023785.1 Mungos mungo | reverse complement strand
TCTGTTTCTTGCTTTCTCTTTCTGTTGCTTCATGTTTGGTGTATAAGAATGCAACTGATTTCTGTACATTGATTTTGTACCCTGCAACATTACTGAATTCATTGATCCGTTCTAGAAGGCTGCTGGTGGAGTCGATCGGCTTTTCCATGTAGAGTATCATGTCGTCTGCAAACAGGGAAAGTTTGACTTCTTCTTTGCCGATTCTGATGCCTTTTATTTCCTTTTGTTGTCTGATTGCTGATGCTAGGACTTCCAACACTATGTTAAACAACAATGGTGAGAGTGGACATCCCTGTCGTGTCCCTGATTTCAGGGGGAAAGCTCTCAGTTTTTCCCCATTGAGGATAACATTGGCTGTGGGCTTTTTGTAAATGGCTTTTATGATGTTTAAGTAAGTTCCTGCTATCCCAACTTTCTCGAGGGTTTAAACTTTTTAAGGGTATGTGCAAGTGACCATTTTTGAATCTCACTTACAGGATACCACTTCTATGTCTACCCTCTCTTCCGTGTTAATTTGCAACCATTTCTCCAGATTGTCACTTTCTCTTCTCCTCTCATGTTTCTATATTTCATATTCCTATTTCTTTCCATTTCTTCCTAGAAAGCAATGTGTGTTAGTGCAAAAAAACACTGGAATTAGAGCCAGATAAAGTGGGGTTTTTAGGATCTGCCAAAAATCATGATTACCTCCATAGATGCAGAAAAAGCATTTGACAAAACACAACATTCATTTATGACTAAAATTTTAAACATGGTAGGTAGAGAGGGAATTTACCTCAACATAATAAAGGCCGTAGATGACAAAGCCACAGCTAACATCATACTCAATGGTGAAAAGCTGAAAGCTTGTCCTCTAAGATCATGAAGAAACCAAGGATGCCCCCACTGCCCACTTTTATTCACACAGAATTGGAAGCCAGATCAATCAGGCAAGAAAAAGAAGTAAAACACATTCAAATTAGAACGGAAGTAAGGGGCACCTAGGTGGGTCAGTCGGTTAAGCATCAGACGTCGGCTCAGGTCATGTTCTTGCGGTCCGTGAGTTTGAGCCCCAGGTCAGGCTCTGTGCTGACAGCTTGGAGCCTGGAGCCTGCTTCAGATTCTGTGTCTCCCTCTCTCTCTCTGCCCATTCTCTCCTCTCTCTCTCTGCCCATTCTCTGCTCGTTCTTTGTCTCTCCCTTTCAAAAATAAACATTAAAATTTTTTAATAAAAAAAAGAAAGGGAGAAGTAAAACTGTCACTATTTGCAGATGATATACTACTATACATAGAAAAGCCTAACACTCCACACACACACACACACACACACACACACACACACACACAACTGGTAAACTTTAAAACATGAATTCAGTAGGATACAAAGTCAATATACCGAAATTGGTTGTGTTTCTATACACTCATAACAACATATAAGAAAGAAAAATTAAGAAAACAGTGCCATTTACAATTGCATCACAAAAGACCTAGAAATAAATTTAACTGGGAAGTTAAAACACTGAAAACTGTAAGACACTGATGAAAGAAATTGAAGAAGACAAAAATAAATAGAAAGATATTCCATGCTCATGGATTGGAAGAATTCATGTAGTTAAAATGTTCATGCTACACAAATATATCTAAAGATTTAATGCATTTCCTGTCAAAATTTGAATGACAGTTTTCACAGAATCAGAACAAACATTCTAAAATTTGTACGGAACCACAAAAGATCCCAAGTAGCCAAGGCAATCTTAAGAAAGATTAATAAGCCAGACCCATCATGCTCTGTGAATTTAAATAGTATGACAGAGCTATCGTTATTGAAACAGTAGGATATTTGGTTAAAAACCAAACACAGAGATCAGTGGAACAGAATAGAGAGCCCAGAAATAAGCCTCTGCACATATGCTCAGTTACAACAAAGAAGCCAATAATGTACAATGGGCAGAGGTCGGTCTCTTCAATAAATGGTGTTGGGAAAACTGGACAACAACATGCAAAAGAATGCAACTGAAGCACTGTTTTCTACCATGCACCTAAATTAACTCAAAATGCATGAGAGGTTTGAGGTCTTAAACTCCTAGAATAAAACATAGGCAGTAAGCTCTTTGACATCAGTCTTGGTGACAATTTTGAGGTTGATGGTAAAGCAAAGGCAGCAATAGCAAAACTAAATAAGTAGGACTACATCAAACTTAAAAGCTTCTACACAGCAAAGGAAATGATCAATAAAATGAAAAGGCAGCCTACTGAATGGGAGAAAATATTTGCAAATCATCTATATGATAAGGGGTTAATATCAAAAATATATAAAGAAGTTAGGGTGCCTGGGTGGCTCAGTCTGTTGAGCATCTGACTCTTGATTTTGGCTCAGGTCATGATTCCAGGGTCGTGGGATTGAGACTCAAATTGGGCTCCATGCTAAGCATAGTGTCTGCTTAAGATTCTCCCTCTCCCTCTGCCCCTCTCCCTGATCTGACGTCTCCTCTTTCTCTAAAACAAAATGAAACCTAAAAGAATTCATACAACTCAGTAGCAAAAAAAAATCAAACTGAAAAGGAGGCAGAGGATCTGCATAGACATTTTCCAGAGAAGACATACAGATGGCCAACAGGTAAATGAAAAGATGCTTACCATCACTAATCATGAGGGAAATGCAAATGAAAACCATGGTGAGATATCACCTCATGCCTTATAGGATGGTTATTATCAAAAAGACAATATAACAGGTGTTGGCAAGGATATGGAGAAGAGAGAACCCTTGTGCAGTGTTGGTGGGAATGTAAATTGATGCAGCCGCTGTAGAAAACAGTATGACGGCTCATCAAGAAAATACAAATAGAACTACCATATGATCCAGGAATTGTACTTCTGGGTATTTATTCAAAGAAAACAGAAACACTTACTTGAAAAGATATATGCACCCAAATATTCATTGCAGTATTATTTACAATAACCATGATGTAGAAACAATCTATATATGTCCATCGACAGATGAATGAATTTTTAAAAAGTGATGTTTTACATATTCTTTACATATTTTACATGGTCTTATATATATACACCATGGAATAATTATATGGAATATATAGCATATGATTTGATATATATATCATATTTTAAATGGATATATACATATATATGTATATATGCATACACACACACTATTGAATATTATTCAGCCATAAAAAAGAATGAAATCTTGCCATTTATGACAACATGGATAGATCCTGAGGGCATTATGTAAAGTGAAATAAGTCAGAGAAAGAAAGACAAATGCCATATGATTATACTTATATGTGATATCTTTACAAAGTTTCACAGATACAGAGAATATATCAGTGGTTGCCAGAAGCAATGGTGGAAGGTGGGCAAAATGAGTAAAGGAGTCAAAAGGTACAAACTTCCAGTTACAAAATAGATAAGCCATGAGGATGTCATATACAGCATGGTGACTGTAGTTAATACATTATTGCATATTTTAAACTTACTTAGAGAGTTAAATCTTAAAATTTCTTATTATAAGAAAAAAAATTCTGGGAGTGCCTGGGTGGCTCAGGTCATGATCTCACAGTTCGTGGGTTCGAGCCCTGTGTCAGGTTCTGTGCTGACAGCTCAGGGCCTGGAGCCTGTTTCAGATTCCCTCACCGCCCCCCCCCCGTCTCTCTCTCTCTCTCTCTCTCTCTCTCTCTCTCTCTCTGCCCCTCCCTCACATATGCTCTGTCTCTGTGTCAAAAATAAATAAACTGTAAAAAAAGTTTTAATTCTGTAACTATATATGGTAGCAGATTTCCACGAGACTCTTTGTGGTGGTCATTTCACAACACACACAAATACTGAATCATAGTGTACACCTGAAAATAAGACAATGTATGTCAGTTGTACCTCAACTTAAATAAAGTAGGATCTGCCACATTCTGGCAATGTTCAGGAGATTGCTTAATTATGAAACATTTTATTCCTCTGTAACGGATGATAGTCAAGAGAATAAACGTTATTTCTACCTTCTAAGGGGCTAAAGACAAATGAGAGTTGCATAGAAAGGTATTCGATCACTCCTCACAAGTTGCTCTGCCGCATATGTTTCCTTTTTCCAAGAGGAATAAAAGATCTTCATATAGCTTGGGAGCTATATTTGCACAGTTAAGAAAACAAAGAAACTTCATGCTGCAGACAGCCCTCTGGTCCTTAGCTAAGGACAATATGCTGTGTTTTTGCTCTTACAATTATGGGGCCTAGAATTTTTGTCCAAAACTTGGATAGCTACAAAATAAAAGGAGCTATATATAAAAATGAACAAGACAGTGAAAATGTCACATTTTATCTAATATAGCATGAGTTACTCAGGGCCAGGAATGAAATTTGACAAATGTAATATCTCTGTGAATTTTGTCCACAGAGGGGAGGCAGTTTGATAAACATCATGTATTGCTAGAAGTAAAAGTAAATGGACAGGCGCCTGGGTGGCTCAGCAGTTAAGCATCAAACTCGTGGATTGAGCTTAGGTCATGATCTCACTGTTTGTGAGACTGAGCCCCATGTCTGGCGCGGCGCTGACAGCACGGAGCCTGTTTGGGATTCTCTTTCTCCCTCTCTCTCAGCCCCTTCCCCGCTCACTTTGTGTGTGTGTGTGTGTGTGTGTGTGTGTGTGTGTGTGTGTGAACATGCACAAGTGTATGCATATGCTCTCTCTCAAAATAAATGAACTTTGAAAAAAATACTGGTAAACCCATTGTTTAAAAAAAAAAAAAGCCAACAGCAGTTGAATTCTAGCTTAGAGAGAGAGATCCAAACTTCAAATTGGTTCTATCAGGTCCTATTTTATAAGGTGAATTTAATCAAGATTGAATGATGCATTTTCACTGTGGAGATGATCATCTGATTTTTCTCTTCACTCAATAAATTAATTACATTAGATCTCCTACTGTTGAACCATCCATGCAGCTGTGGACCAAATCCTACTTAGATGAGTTAATGATGAGCCACTGTTTTTTTTTTCATTGCTAAAATATCTAAAATTTTGTTTAGAATTTTAAAATTGATATTCAAAAGTAAGTTTGGTCTGTAGTTTCCTTTCTGGTATGTGATCTTGCCATATTTTAGCATCAAGGTTATGCTCATCGCATAAAAATAATTTTTGAGCTTTTCTTTTTCTAGGCTTTGGATCCATTTAAATAGTATAGGAAGTATTTGTTCTTAGGATGGATTCTTCTGTAAAAACATTTGGGTTTGGGAATTTTTGTAACTCTTTGACAACTTTCTTTCTGTATTTCTTCTATGGAAATGGACTCTAGATTTTCTATATGTATCAACATTAGTCTTATTAAATTATATTTTCTTCATAAATGGTCTAGTTCACCCAGGCTTGTTAATTCATTTGAATAGAGCTGAAACAAGATATTTTATGGGGGGGGGGGTATTTCCTCTATTTCTATCTCCCCCTTCTCTTTTTATAAATTTTTTAATGTTCATTTATTTTTGAGAGAGAGAGACAGAGCATGAGCGGTGGAGGAGCAGAGAGAGAGGGTGACACAGAATCCAAAGCAGGCTCCAGGCTCTGAGCTATCATCACAGAGCCCAACGCAGGGCTCAAACTCACGAATTGCGAGATCATGATCTGAGCCGAAGTTAGATGCTTAACTGACTGAGCCACCTAGGCACCCCACCTCCTCTTCTTTCTTAACTTTTGTATTTGTTCTCTCTCCTTTTATTCTGAATTAGAACGATAGAAATTGACCTGTTGTATCAGTTTTGCAAAGAATTTACTATTGAGTTTACTTATACATTTTGCTGTTGTGTTTTCTAATTCAATAATTACTGATTTTTTTCACTGTTACTAGCAACTTGCATTTTTTAATTTACTTATTTATTTTTAAATAGTTTATTGTCAAATTGGTTTCCATACAACACCCAGTGCTCTTCCCCACAAGTGCCCTCCTTCATCACCACCTCTTTTCCCCCCACCCCTTTCCCCTTCAACTCTCAGTTCATTTTCAGTGTTCAGTAGTCTCTCAAGTTTTGTGTCCCTCTCTCTCCCCAACTCTCTTTCCCTCTTCCCCTCCCCCTGGTCCTCCATTAGGTTCTCCTGTTCTCCTGTTAGACCTATGAGTGCAAACATATGGTATCTGTCCTTCTCTGCCTGACTTATTTTGCTTAGCATGACACCCTCGAGGTCCATCCACTTTGCTACAAATGGCCATACTTCATTCTTTCTCATTGCCATGTAATACTCCATTGTATATATAAACCACATCTTCTTGATCCACTCATCAGGTGATGGACATTTAGGCTCTTTCCATGTTTTGGCTATTGTTGACAGTGCTGCTATGAACATTGGGGTACATGTGCTCCTATGCATCAGCACTTCTGTATCCCTTGGGTAAATCCCTAGCAGTGCTATTGCTGGGTCATAAGGGAGTTCTAGGGAGAGTTTTGTGAGGAACCTACTACAAAGCTGTCATCATCAAGACAGTATGGTATTGGCACAAAAACAGACACATAGACCAATGGGATAGAATAGAGAACCCAGAACTGGGCCCACAAATTTATGGCCAATTAGTTTTTGACAAAGCAGGAAAGAGTATCCGATGGAAAAAAGACTGCCTCTTTAGCAGGTGGTGCTGGGAGAACTGGACAGCAACATGCAGAAGAATGAAACTAGACCACTTTCTGACACCATACACAAAAATAAACTCAAAATGGCTGAAGGACTTCAATGTGAGACAGGAAACCATCAAAACCATTGAGGAGAAAATAGGAAACAACCTCCTTGACCTCAACCACAGCAATTTCCTACTCGACACATCAGCAAAGGCAAGGGAAATGAAAGCAAAACTGAACTCTTGGGACTTCATCAAGATAAAAAGCTTCTGCACTGCAAAGGAAACAATCAAGAAGACTAATAGGCAACTGACAGAATGGGAAAAGATAGTTGCAAATGACATATCAGATAAAGGGCTAGTATCTAAAATCTACAAGGAACTCACCAAACTCCACACCCAAAAAACAAATAATCCAGTGAAGAAATGGGCAGAAGACATGAATAGACACTTCTCCAGGGAGGGCATCCAGATGCCAACAAATAGAGGAAACGATGCTCAGCATCATTCATCATCAAGCAAATACAAATCAAAACCACTGAGATACCACCTCACACCAGTCAGAGTGGCTAAAATGAACAAAACAGGAGACTATAGATGCTGGCGAGGGTGTGGAGAGACGGGCACCCTCCTACACTATTGGTGGCAATGTAAACTGGTGCAGCCACCTGGAAAACAGTATGGAGGTTCCTCACAAAACTCTCCCTAGAACTCCCTTATGACCCAGCAATAGCACTGCTAGGGATTTACCCAAGGGATACAGAAGTGCTGATGCATAGGAGCACATGTACCCCAATGTTCATAGCAGCACTGTCAACAATAGCCAAAACATGGAAAGAGCCTAAATGTCCATCACCTGATGAGTGGATCAAGAAGATGTGGTATATATACACAATGGATCATTACATGGCAATGAGAAAGAATGAAATCTGGCCATTTGTAGCAAAGTGGATGGACCTCGAGGGTGTCATGCTAAGCGAAATAAGTCAGGCGGAGAAGGACAGATACCATATGTTTGCACTCATAGGTCTAACAGGAGAACAGGAGAACCTAATGGAGGACCAGGGGGAGGGGAAGAGGGAAAGAGAGTTGGGGGGAGAGAGGGACGCAAAACCTGAGAGACTACCGAATACTGAAAACTGAAAACGAACTGAGAGTTGAAGGGGAAGGGGGTGGGGGGAAAAGAGGCGGTAGTGATGAAGGAGGGCACTTGTGGGGAAGAGCAGTGGGTGTTGAATGGAAACCAATTTGACAATAAACTGTTTTAAAAAAAAAAAAACAGTTTTTGGCCTGATTTCCATTCTTGCTGATAACCATAGTGTTTATTTGTTTCCATTTAACTTGGTACATCTTTGGCCATCATTTTATTTTCAACCTTTTTGAATCACTTGGTTTAAATGTGCTTTTTGTATGCAACATGGAGTTGTATTTTGCTTTATGCTTTAGCCTGAGTCTTTTCTTTTTTTTAAGTGTTTACTTATTTTGAGATTTGCAAATATTGAACCAGCCCTGTAACCCAGGGATGAATCCCACTTGATCATGATGGATAATTTTTTTTATCCTGTTGAATTCGATTTGCCAGTATCTTGTTGAGTATTTTTGCATCTGTATTCATTAAGGATATTAGTCTGTAGTTCTCTTTTTTGCTGGGTCTCTGTCTGGTTTGGGTATCAAGGTGATGCTGGCTTCGTAGAATGAGTTTGGAAGTTTTCCTTCCATTTCTATTTTTTTGGAATAGTTTGAGAAGAATGGGTATTAGCTCTGCTTTAAATGTCTCTTAGAATTCCCCTGGGAAGCTGTCTGTCCCTGGGCTCTTATTCGTTGGGAGATTTTTGATAACGGATTCGATTTCTTCACTGGTTATCGGTCTATTCATGCTTTCTATCTCTTCCCGTTTGAATGTTGGCAGTGCATGTTCATTTAGGAATTTGTCCATTTCTTCTTAGGCTGTCCAGTTTGTTGGCATATAGTTTTTCATAGTAATCTCTGATGATTGCTTGTATTTATAAGGGATTTGTTGTAATAGATCCATTCTCATTCATGATTTTGTCTATCTGGGTGCTCGCTCTTTTCTTTCTAAGGAGCCTGGGAAGAGGTTTATCAATTTTGTTTATTTTTTCAAAAAAAAAAACAACTTTTGGTTTTATTGATCTCCTCGACTGTTTTTTTGATTCTATATGATTTATTTCTGCCCTGATCTTTATTATTTCTTTTCTTCTGCTGGGTTTGGGGTGCTCTTGCTGCTCCCCTTCTAGTTCCATTAAGTGTTCTGTTAGATTTTGAATTTGCTCTTGTTCTAGTTTGTTGAAATAGGCCTGGATTGTAATATACTTTTCTCTTAGGACTGCCTTTGCTGCATCCCAGAGAGTTTGGATTGTTGTATTTCAGTTTTCATTAGTTTCCATATATTTTTTAATTTCTTCTCTAATTGCCTGATTAGCCCAATCAATTTTTTAGTTGGGTGGTTTTTACCTCCACATTTTTGGAGGTTTTTCAGACTTTTTCCTGTGGTTGATTTCAAGTTTCATAGCATTGTGATCTGAAAGTGTGCATGGTATGATCTCAATTCATTTATATTTACAGAGGGCTGCTTTATGCCCCAGTATGTGATCTATCTTGGAGAATGTGCCATGTGCACTTGAGAAGAAGGTGAATTTCCTGACTTCAGGATGCAGAGTTCTAAATATATCTATCAATTCCATCTGTTCCAATGTGTCATTTAGGTCCATTGTTTCTTTAGTGATTCTCTGTCTGGTTGATCTATACATTGCTGTCAGTGGAGTATTAAAGTCCCCTGCTATTAGCACATTCTTATCAATAAAATTGTTTCTGTCTGTGATTAATTGTTTTATGTATGTGAGCGCTCCCGAATTTTGGCACATAGATGTTTATAATTGTTAGCTCTTCCTAATGGAGAGACCCTGTAATTATTATATAATGTCCTTCTTCATCTCTTGTTACTGCCTTTATTTTAAAGTCCAGTTTGTCTGATATAAGTATGGCTACTCTGGCTTTCTTTTGGCTTCCAGTTGCATGATAGATATTTCTTCATCCCTTTACTTTCAATCTGGAGGTGTCTTCAGGTCTAAAATGAGTCTCTTGTAGACAGCAAATATTTATTTTGAGAGAGGGAGAGAGAGAGAGAGTGGGGGAGGAGCAGGGATAAAAGGAAAGAATCCCAAGCAGGCTCCATGCTGTCAGTGCAGAGCCTGACATGGGGCTTGATCCCACAATCCATGAGATCACAACCTGAGCCCAAATCAAGAATCGGACGCTTAACTGACTGAGCCACCCAAGTGCCCCAACCTGAGTCAATCAATAGAGATGTTAAGACATTTACATTTATTTATATATTATATATTTGCTTTCTTTCTGTCATATCTTTTGTTATAGCTTTTTATCTTATATTTACATTATTTTACTTGTTCACTAGATGGTTTGCTTTCCTTTCTCTTCATGTTTGTGAAATTCTGATACTTGAAAAGATTTATCTTTTTTTTTTTTGATTGGTGCATGCTTTTATTTATTTATTTTTTAATAGTTTATTGTCAAATTGGTTTCCATACAACACCCAGTGCTGGTGCATGCTTTTATAATTAAAACTTTATATAAAACTCTTGCTGTATTAGTTATCTGTTATGATTTAATGATACAGCTAACACACTACTTCTTCCTATCCCCTCTCCTCCCTCTTCTCTCCCATTCAGTTTTAGCCAAAAATAAATCCTTCCTTAATGTTGACTCTACACTGTTAAACATCTTTTTCTTTTTTCTTTTTCTTTGTCAGCTTATAGATACTCTTGTCCCACTTCCAAGGAGATGTCAAATTGTTCTAATTAGGCAAATGTTCTAATTCAGGGTTCTCCATTTCAGAAAGCTGCATCATTAATCCCACCTCAGTTTCGTTATCAGTTAAGGCATATGGTTGTACATGTTAATAGAAACAAAAGACAACTTCAAGTCCTAATGATCCCATAAAGTGATATCTTGAACTCTCCACCTGTAACTTAGTAAGAATTTGGTCAATATCTGTTGAACCCATAAGTGATTGGGCAAATTTCATAAGATAAGCAAGTCCTCTTGCTTTTCTGTGATATTACGGATTCTTTAGCCTAATTTTTGTTGTCAGATTTCTGTTAGCTTTCAGTGGGTCCCTCTGTCCATGGCCCTATTTGAGTTGCATTTTGTATATTCTTAGGAAATTTGTTCTTGGTATGGTTTTGAAGGATAGCAGAATATGCTACTCCAAAATGTGCCACTTTGGCATAAAGATTATTTTGAGCTGAAGGAATTTTAAGAAAAAGTAGATACAAGAAAAACTCTGTGCCTTCCCCCCTATTTACCTAAAAGCAAGATATACATTTATAAAGTTGTTTTCCCTCCCCTGCCTACCACCTTCTGGAAAAAACTCTAGACACTTAGACCAGAGACTTCACCAGCAGAATTATAGTAAAAAACAAAACAAAACACCTTACTAACTAGCCCTTATCTTCCATTAGTTTCCCCCCATATATTTACCTTTCCACAGTTGGCCACCCCTAGAAGTCCACAGGCCTTTTTTTTTTTTAATCTTGCCACTTCTCTACAAATTATTTTTCTTTTGTTAAGGTACTGTTTAAGCCCAAGTTGTAACCAGCCTTTGGAGCTACTCATCACTGAATACTACCTTATGAATGTAGGATACCCATGTTTATACACTTCAGTTTGTTTTTTTCTTGTTAGTCTGTCTTTTGTCATTCCAATTTTTAGGGTCCCAGTCAAGGAATCTAAGATAGATAGAGGGAATTTTGTTCTTCCCCTAATGTTTCCAGTGACTTACTACAGAGCAAGAGGGGAGCATCTCAAAGCATAAGAAAATGAGAGCTTTAGTTACCAGAAGTCCCTTATTTTGAAAGTAGAAAAATAACCATCATGTGGGAGATTTAGAAATATTAGTCACTCACTGCCCCCCCCTTTGAGATCTAACTAGTGAGAAAGTACAAGGAGCCAAAAGAGCATCACAATACCATTACACCTTTACTAATAGCAAAGCTGATTAGTAAATATGTCAGGACTCAAACCTCCCTCTCAAAACGTGGACTCTAACTTCACCCAGTAAAGGGAAAAAGGAGGACTCCGAAATGAAATAGCACAGATATGGCTTGTTCTTGTCAAGACTTTGTCTTAATTCAGTATCAACAGGTCAGTGATGAAGAGACACTGGGTACAGCTCTATCAATGACCAACTTGTCTATTTTCCAATCGTATCTGTCAGATTAATCTATCTTCCTCTCATCGAGTATAGCAAGCAAGAAAGCAAAAATTGGGTGGAAAGTGCTCAGTTCTTAACTGTTCCTTCCTGGCAAGTGGAACCAGTTCTGTTCTTTGGTAGAGATTGCTTATTGCCTACCCAGTAGCCACCTCCTCCTTAATAAGTAACAAAATCCTAATTTTTTTTCCAGGATAGCAAAGTTCTGAAGCTAAATGCTAAGTTGCCCCATCTCTTTTGTAAGTAGGGGTGGCCAATAAGATGTCAGTGGGAGGTCACTCATTGAATAGGTAAAGCACCCTCTGCCTTTCTTTGTCCTGTGTCTTCTCACTGCTTGGAATGTGGACATGGGAGCTCTAGCAGCCATATGAAACCCATGATGCATCCGTGAGAATAAAGCCACGACTGAGACATAAGAAGGAAGAGAGAGAGTATGAGTCCTTAATGACTCACACTGCCATATCAGCCTTGGACTGCCTACTTCTAGATGTCTTTTATGTTAGAGAAAAACAAACCCTCATACGTTTAAGCTACCACAGTCAGACTCATGTTATTAGCAGCTGAAGCAATTAGTAAATGATTGATTTCATTTATGGAAGTGTGAAGGAAGGGAGGGTTATAGATTTCTCTATCTAACACATGGGCTGAGGGCCAGCAATGAGCCATAATCACAGTTATCTTCCCATATGCTCCACAAAATACAGAGAAACACCTGGCCTGTCCGTCCAAACTCTACCCAGAAGTTCTCCTTGGACTCTCACTCCTGATACTTGATGTCTATCATTTATCTCAGTGCTTCAACCTGCTTGGAATGTAGGAGAATGTGTAGGTATCAAGAAGAGTTTATTCTTTCTTATACTCCAAAACTATTTTACCATCTAATCATTACATAATTCTATTTGGGCATCAACGTTGATAATAGTTTGATATTTCTAATTTAAAACTGATTATAGCTTATAATCGTAGACCAAGACAAGAGTTGTGGAGTTAAGCGTCATCATAATACATGGTTGTTGAAGCCAGAGGACCTGGAGAGATACCTCAGGAAGATCCAAGAAGAGAAGTGGACTCAGGACTGAACCCAGAGGAATCCCAGATTTACCAATGCTTCCTAAAGGCGAAAACTTCCTTTGCTGAAAGTCAAAATGTCATGTTATGATCAGGTGACAGCATTTTGATTTTGTGGCAGAGGGATTTACCCAAGGACATCAGACACAGAGTATCAAATTAGGTCTCTCAGTTCTGTAAAGCAGAAGCCCCAAACCAGTTCCTGTCTGTTGACCACTGAGAACCTACAATTCCTCAACACCGACCTAAAAGGAAAGATGACTTATGCTTGGTTTGGGAGAGGAGTGAAGGTCTTTGGAATTTACAGAATGTTGTCTTTCCTGTAGGAGCAATAAATGTGTCTTATCTGGCTATTGTAAGAACCAGGAAAAGTACTTCTGAGTTTTACCATTTCAGATCTTCAGTGGGACTGCTTTCCAAAAGATCCAAGCCAGTATCTCCATAAGTCAAACTTATGTTTCCACCTCTACTCACCCCAGCGTGATATGTAATGAGTATAAGAAAGGATATTTTGGGGATTTAGCGCATTTATTTCATAAATCTTCCTTTTCGTTCATATCCTTATGGTTCTGATTTATTCCTTGTTCCTACTCATTTATACCAATGGTAATTTTTTTCTTTGTATCATAGTATAGTTGCTCTTATCTCTCCTTATTCTCTACTCTTTTCCTAATATCCCCAAGATCCCCACGTATCCAGACACAGTCCTCTAGAGGGTAGAATTCAGCTAGGCCCAGAAGACCAACAAGCAGTTGTTCAGTATGGCATTAATAAAATTCCAAGGAGTTTACTGTAGGTAAGATACCTTAAGAGTGCCCAAACGTGTAGTATACTCAGTAAATGTCAAGTATAATTATCATAATCTAGGTATAATCCAAGTATCTAACAGATTTCTCCACCTTCTTTTGAGATCTCCTCACTTCAGTGTATTTGGAGAAAATAAGGTTCGTCTTCTATCCCCTTCTTAGTCAGTTTCATGCTGCAGGTGCTTCTCCATTCTGTTACAGCTCCATCGCAGTATGGCATGCTTGTGGCCAAGACCTGGAATGCTTGGGCTACCTTTCTTCTCAGTATGATGCTGCTGCTTCCACATGAGTGTCAGCAGAGAGGTAAATGTGAAGAAGGACTAACTTCTCTTTGCTGCCTTGTTTCTCATACCAACACATATTATGCAACTATCCAATTTTATGGATGAGTTAAAGAAATACAAGCAAAGCAAAATACATCAACTCAGTACTTTATCTGACTCTCTCCATAACCAAAAGAAAAGTAAAAGAAACTTCACAGAGAGTCTTCTCAAGGACACCCCAACTTCTAGCCTCTACTCAGCCCTATTCTTCTAGTCACACTGAGTCTCTGTCCACCCATCTTTGCACATGGGTTGGTATGGTCCTGGTCTCACCTTCCTGCCTACACTCAGAGAAGTTTATGAGGGTGTATTCCTTGAGATATTAACTATTCAATATAGCATAGCAGAATCTTCAGCAGAGTAGTACAAAGTGGACTTTTGCACTCAAAATCTGGATCCGTTTCAAATTTCCCTGCAAGCAGAAAATGTAATATGACTCCTCTTTCTTCCTGATTCTTTAATAGTTAACTCTGATACACACACATACATATATAAATACACACATATTCTTAGAGACAGTAAAATCTAAATCGACTTTGAAGAATAAAAGAATTTCCCTAAATACCCCATAATGTACACAGAACCTCCAGGGAAGGATAGAGGAGAGGTAGCAGTTAACAATCATGTAAATCCGTGAAATTTCTCCTTTGTTCTTGCTTTCAGCCTTAGCAGACAGAGCCCCAGAAATTGGCCCAATTACAAAACCACCTACACCATGGTTACCATTCCAAGCCCTAAGAGTTCTAAAACTTGGAAATGAAAGATTTTAGTTTTGATTTACCTTTACATTTCAAATCATGTAAAGAACTCTTGTGCAAGGCCTTCCTTTGTGTGTACATGTGTATATGTAGATTAAAGAGATGATTTATGATCTCCCTGGACAAGCAGCCTCTTGAGGAGGTGGAAGACTATCTTACTGTGGCTCCAAGGTATCTACATTGGTCTTTCGTAAAGCTGCTCCCATACTTGAAGAAAACACACATTCACTCTCCTAGACCTTCATACCATCACCTGCCCCATCCCCTAGCCAGAAATGCTTAGCAAACCCATTAGTCCACCAAGAAAAGAATGGAAGGTGGCAGGAGACCATGGGGAGAGGAAGGGGGAAAGAGAGTAGGGGAGAGTGAGGGACACAGATCAAGGGAAACTACTGAATACTGAAAACGAACCATGGACTGAAGGGGGAGGGGGAGAGTGAAAGGGGGTGATGGTCATGGTGGGGGGGCACTTGTGGGGAGAAGCACTGGGTGTTATATGGAAACCAATTTGACAATAAACTATTTAAAAAAAAAAAAGAATGGAAGGCATTGGGCCACATCTTATTCATCTCTTAGGCCTAGTATAGAGTCTAGTAAACAGTAGACACTTAATAGATGCTAACCTGCATGGAATGAACCAATTTAAATCATACAAAATAGGGGCGCCTGGATGGCTCGGTCAGTGAAGCGTCCGACTTCGGCTCAGGTCATGATCTCGCGGTTTGGGTTCAAGCCCTGCATCGGGCTCTGTGCTGACAGCTAGGAGCCTGGAGCCTGTTTCGGATTCTGTGTCTCCCTCTGTCTCCGATCCTACCTCCCCTGCTCACACTGTCTCTCTCTCTCTCTCTCTCTCTCTCTCTCTCTCTCTCTCTCTCTCTCAAAAATAAATAAAATATTTTTTAAAAATAAATCAATCGTACAAAATAGTATAATCCTCGAGAACTGTATAAGCAAGAGACTTCCAGTTTTGTTAAGTGGAGAGAAGACTCTACTTAAGAAAAAAGAGGAAAAGTTCTGGACCTATAAATAAAAAGATACTTAAGTATGATGCTTACAGTAATTAATTGATACAAGCAGGACCATCAGGAGAGCACTGTTCTCAAGGTTTTACTGAGGGCAAGTTTCACATCCTTATTCCTCAAACTGTAGATCAAAGGGTTAAGCATGGGAACCACGTTGGTATAAAAGACTGAGACGAATTTACTCTGGTCCATAGATGCAGGAACAGAGCTTGTTAAATAGGTGAACGCCCCTGACCCAAAAAACAAAGCCACAGCAATTATGTGGGAGCCACATGTGCTAAAGGCTTTGGATCTACCCTCAGCAGAAGGAATATGGAGGATATTAGAGAGAATCAAGGCGTAAGAAATGAAGATGCTGATACTGGATATTGTGATGACCACTCCCACAACCGTAAAAAACACCAGTTCATTGACATGGGTGCTGGTGCAGGAGAGCTGCAAGAGAGGAAGAACTTCACACAGATAATGGTGGATGATGTTGGAATCACAGAAAGTCAGTCTCAACATGCTCCCAGTGTGGGCCATGGCTCCAGCAAACCCTATCACATATGAACCAAACATCAGCAGGGAACAGACCTGAGGGGACATGGTGACCGTGTACAGCAGAGGCTTGCAGATGGCCACATAGCGATCGTAGGCCATGGATACCAACACATAGCACTCAGAATTGACAAAGAAACAGAAGAAAAATAGTTGAGTCATGCATCCCACATAAGAGATGACATTTTCTGACATAAAATCATTTAGCATTTTGGGGGTAAATACACAGGAATAACAGAGATCTATAAAAGACAAGTTGAAGAGGAAAAAGTACATGGGAGTGTGAAGGCTAGAATTTAGCCCAATTAAGGTGATCAAGCCCAAGTTGCCCACCACAGTAAACACATAGATCCCTAAGAAAAGGACAAAGAGGGGAAGCTGGAGCTCTGGTTCTGATAATCCCACTAGTATAAACTCAGTCACTGAGGAACTGTTTCTCAGAGTCATTCTCTCCCAGGGAGCTGTCTGTGGAAACAAGCAATAAAATACATAGATTGAAAATAGATATAAGCATGGATGATTGAAAAAGGCACTAGAAAATAAGCCAGTGCATGAACGTCCTTCCTTTTTACTTTACTTTCTTCTCTCATCTATGCATTCCCTCCCCCAGCCAAGCCGTTGACAACATGCCTGTGACTATATCTGAGCTCCCCTGGGCTAGAGTGTGTTCTTGGGCACAAAAATTCTGTCCCTTCTTGAGAGACGAGGAGATGGAATTCTTGCACTGGCTGCCCAAGGAGTAATAGAAGGACATCACAAGAGCCCGGACAACCTGAGCCCACTGCCTCAGGCTCTGAGAGCCAGGAGCGCTCATGTTGCCCACTCTCTCCACCCATTCTCTGCCCCCCTCCCCTACCCTATAGAGAAAGCCAATATTGTCCCCTACTGTCTCTGCACATCCTACCTTCTTCCTCTAAGCCCTTCACTCCATCTCACATCAAATTCAGTCTTTGGTTAGGTTTCAATATACCCTGGACCTCTTTGTTAATGGGTTTAAAAGAAAACCATTGGGAAACATGGGATTCTGACATTCACCTTCCTTCTCCCTGGCCCCACTCAGTGCTAGGCTTTATGCAGTCTTTTTTCTATTATCCCAAAGGAGAAAATGATGTTCGTACATAAAGGAGGCATCCCCAAGTGTACACTTCTGATTACCTTAGTTCTGAGAATCAGACCTTTTACAGACCCTGGTCACCAAGGTGCTCTGGGAATAGATTAAGATTTCTGTTTGTGGATTTTCCCAGATGGTCTACATCAACTTCAGGAAAAAAAAATAGCAACTCTCATTTTTACCAGGGCCCCAGCTGGCATATCACAGAGAAGTTTATGCTACTTGATGATCTCAGGGGTCTGCTTAGAGACAATTTCCCTGGGAATTTCTCAAAGACTTGTCTCTATAAAGAAGGACTTGCACTGTCTTTGTTGACACACTGGATAATGCTGCTTGCCTAGCATCTTGGGACCGAGGTATTCTATTCAAACTTCCCCATTACCCAAGAGATTTCATGCCATTCACTGCTGAGTGTGGGGATTCATTTTTCCTCTCCTTCATTAATTCTTGGCACTTAAGCTTGAGTTTAAAGGAAAATGGTGTTGGAGCACCTGGGTGACTCAATTGGTTAAGCTTCCGAATTTGGCTCAGGTCATGATCTCATGGTTCATGTGTTCGAGCTCCATGTCAGGCTCTGTGCTGACAGCTCAGAGGCTGGAGCCTGTTTCAGATTCTGTGTCTCATTCTCTCTCTACCTGCCTCTCCCACCCCTCCCCACCCCCCGCTCACACATACTCTCTCTCAAAACTAAACAGTAAAAGAAAGAAATAAAGGAAAATTGCCTCAAACTTATTTTAGCCACCATTTCCAGATATTCAAACAGGAGTTTTGGTAATAGGACCAAAAAATTTTAGATCAGAATTGTAGATGCTACAGAGAGCCCCTCAGACAAAATGTTTCTAACAGCCTGAGCTGTTCAGAACAGTGGAGACACCACACCACCACCACCACAAACACCACCTACCCTCGGCTCTATTAAGGGCCACCAACAGGCCTTTGCTATATATAAGGAGATTAAAATATACCAACACATATGCAAGGAAGCACACGTACACCTGCATGAAGTTCCTCTCTAGATGTGTGCAGGCCAAGATGTAACAGGAGAGGTACCTGCTTTAATCCTGTCATTCTCCAGGTGACAAAGCTGTTTTCCATATGATCTGCTACATGAATATTCTAAGAAACATTAAAGGCATGTAAGCAACTGCATTTGTAAGTTAACTGAGGCCACCTAAACTAATCCCAGTTTTCCTGGAATAGTTCTGATTTACCTCTATTATCCCTGTATAATGACTAATAGCATACTCTGTCATTCCCAAAAGTGTCTGGATTTGGAGAAGAAATTATATGGTCACACTACTAAAAAGAGCATAAGCAGCTGTTAGGTCCTCTGGCCCCTACTGTATCCTAGACCCACTGACCTCCATCCTCATTCTGACTAAGGAAGTATCTGTCTTTCACCCTCTTTGCCCTCAAAGTTCTCCTTACCTGAACCTACTCCTCCTGACAGACCAATACTATATCTCAATAGATTCAGGGCCAGAAATTGGAAGAGCATTTGCTGCAAGCTTTTACTAATTTACACCTAACCAAAAACTCCAAAGCAAAGAAATACAAACCTTATCTACCTGCCTAAAATAGGTGGCAGGGAAATAGAGGGGAAGGAATTACATAGGTTGAAGGAATAAACATTAGTATAATTTTACCTTGTAACCATTGGTGCAATGGAACAACATTGTTGAAAATCATGGTATATGGTACAATAAATTAATTAGTAATATTTAACAAATTTGGAGATAGACTTACATTTTCACCCATCAAATTATACTCCTAGGTGGATACCCAAGAAAAATAAGTATACATGTTTACCTAAAGACATGTCAAGTGTCATAGCATCATTATGCATAATAAGAACTGAAAACAACCCATGTGTGAATCAACTGTAGACTGGATAATAAATTGGTATGAATAAAATAGAATTCCATATATCCATGAAAGCTAATAGCATAGATTAAGGCACAAACCTATTATGAAACAGAAGAAGCCAAGCACATACTTTATGATTTTATTTACATGAGTTTCAAAACTAAGGAAACTACTCTGTGGTGTTAGAAATCAGAGAGCAGTTATTCATGCTTGGTCTGTTAGAGGCTAGTGACTGGAAAGGGAAATATATTAGGGTGCTTCAGGGTTGCTGACAGTTTTCACAGGGGTGCTGGTTACATGGATGTGTTCAGTTGGTAAAAATTCATCAAGCTGTATCCTTGCTACACTTAAAATTCAATGTTGACTTGAAGCATAAATGGAGAACAGAAACAAATTGATGTTTTAGCAAATCATCCTGCCAACCTACTTTCACACTAAATTTACTAAACACCTTTGATCCATAATTCCCTCACTTGTATAATGGGAATTTACTGACCTAACTCAGTATGGTAACACATGCAAAACAACCATCATTTTTATTTTTTATCCAACGTGATTCTCTTAAGATAAAACTCCTTTTATTTCTTATATAAAGGGAGGGAATCCAGAGGTAAAAGAATTGATGCATATGGTGCAACTACAGAGTGCCTGGCATTGTGCTGGATGTTTGCTAGTGTAATGTTATATTTATAACAACTATGCAGTGTGCATGTATATGGAAGATTGTTTTGTTTTTTCCAAAGATGGCATTGCCAGCATGCATGCATGCGTACACACACACACACACACACACATATACATCTTGTATCCCACATGTTCTTGATACAATAGGACTGACACTCCTCAAATAAAGAGATGGGATCTATGTTCCCTACACTTGTGTCTAGGCAAGGGCTTAGGATTTCTCCAAAAGAGAATGGCAGAAGTGATGCTATGTGGCTTCCAAAATTCAGTCCTAAATGGGTACAGCTTTTGCCTCCCCCCCCCCCGTCTCCCTCCCTCTCTTTCCACTCTTATTCTCTTTTGTCATCCTCTAGCCTTAGGACAGTCATATTGGAATCCTCTGGCCTCTCCTCCAGATATAGCACAGGACAGCAAGTTTATGGTCATGTATCCAATATTAAGGGCACAGAAGCCCTCTAGGACCTGCATGCTAGTTGGTAGACATCAGGGGGAAGTACTCAAGGGAAATGGCTAGGGGAATTTTTAGTACAAGTTTGAATTACTTGGTCCAATTCCCCCTTACTACCCAGAAAATCTCCTTTCAGTTCCGTATTTAGATGTTTCTAGCTATTTTTTTTAACTTTTAATATTTATTTATTTTTGAGAGACAGAACATGAGCAGGGGAAGGGCAGAGAGAGGAGACACAGAATCTGAAGCAGACTCCAGGCTCTGAGCTGTCAGCACAGAGCCCAACACGGGGCTTGAGCTCACAAACCTCAAGATCATGACCTGAACCGGTTGGCTGCTCAATTGACTGAGCCACCCAGGCACCCCTTTTTTAGGTTTATTTTTATGAAGAAAATAGTTATTTGTTTTTAGTACACATAATTTCATATCTGCTACATTTTCCCTCTTGAATAACAGTTTGGCAGATGTATGGCAATGACCCAGCAATGGAAGACTGAGCATTATCTCTATTCATTAGAGTAGAATCAACTTATTTATTCATCATCCAATAAGTATTTATTAAGGCAAGCTATTCCCAGCCCTCTTGAAAACTTTATACTTAGAAAAGTCTCCTCTGATAGAACAAAACTACGAATTCTGAATAAAATGTAAAAATAATCTATCTATTCATGTTTGAGATGGCAGGAGCTAAGGGAATTTCTGTGAGAGCAAAACAGAAAAGATCTGTACCCAAGGGGCACACAAGCACTGGCCCTGGAGTTTGCCCTTGGGGAACTGGTAAATTTCCAGTGGCCCAGAGTTGGATGTTAATTGAGTTGCCTATGCAGGACCCAAGAGATAAGTCCTGGGATAAATCCTTTTATGACTGAATCTCTCGGAAGCTTGGGAGTTTGGAAGCATTATTGACTCATAATACTGGATCTCCAAAAAGAAACATCTTCCACGGCTAAATTAGATGAATAAAAAAAGCTCACATAGGAAGAAGGCAAAGATAGGTGTCTGACTTCGCCTTGGCTCTAGGGAAGAGAAAGAGATAAAATATCCCCTGAGAATTTCTAACAATTGCTGTTTCAGGCAAAAAAAAAAAATTATTACACATATAACAAAAAAAATCCTCTCTGGAAAATACAAATTAGCTCCAGATATCAAAGAATTTCCTCCAGATAACTATCTAGGGATCATGAACTCTTAATGAAAAGCTCTAAACAAACACAAAATAAGCCACCAGGAATGAGAATCATCGTCAAATGATAAACCACAAGCTATAGAACCAGACCTGCAAAAATCATTAGGCTTGTCAGGGACAGAATACAAAATAATTTATTTAATGTGTTCGAAGGCAAAAAAAACAAATTGGAAGTATAGCTAAAGCCCCATAAAAATTGACAAGGCAGATTTTTAAAAGATTGAAATAGAGCTTTTAGAAATGAAAACATGAGAGTTGAAGTGAGTAACTCTTTGAATATGTTAGACAGCCTCTTAGACATAGGTGAAAAGATAATGGGTAAATTGGAAGGTAGATCTAAAGAAATTATCCAAAGATGGCATCAGCCAGGGGGATGGGAGGGAGGGGGTGGGGGAGACTATGAGTTAGAGATATTACTTAAGAAATGTAAAAATAGCAAAGATCCAATAGATAGATAGCATTTGCACATTCTTGGGCCCGTGTTTTGCTCTGAGAATAAAGCACCAAAACAGACATGATCCCTGCCCTTTAAATATATAATCTAGATATACACTGAGATACCTAGAATAAACAGATACTGATGCATAACTAAGTAGAAATATCTACTGTGCAGCATTGGTACTCCTTCCATGTTGGGGAATCTGCCCTTGTGTGACCCTTGGTTAAAGCCAAACTCAGCCTCCTTCTATGAAACTTCCCCAAAGAACAAAAGATTGAGCTCAGCCAGTCAGATGATCCCATGCAAGACTCTGAGTCTGGAACAAGTGACACAAAGAAAGAGGAGCAATTTATATTTCATTTTGTCAAAGACCAAGAAAAACTACCTATTGATAACAAGTATTAGGTATTGGTGATACCCACTGCAGCCTAACCAGATGGTTCTATGGTGTAGGTTGGCTGTGATCCCACGACCTGGCTTCCCCTAGATCCTCTCTTGCTGCAAAAGCTGGTTCCCCAGCCTTCTCTTAAGAGTCTGTTAATTACCCCCAATTTCTTGCCAATTAAATCCCTCTTTTGTCAAAGCTAAAAAGAATGACTTCTGCTGTTTGCAGTCAACAACCCTGGCTTGTATAATAGGGACTGGAGATTCAGGGGGCTGTGGACAGGGAGTGGAGACACAGAAAGCATTCAGGCTGTGGAACAAATTTCTTATCCCTTGGATGAAGGCAGATACCTCTGCCAAAATCACCTTCTTAGAGGGATGTAACAGACTTCCAATTTGAATGATTTTTCCCTTTCCTGGAAATGTTTTGATGTAGTTTGGAGGATAAATTAACAAGTATTTCCATTTCCACAGATTGTTCTTCATACTCCTACACAAAGCTTTTAAAACTTTAAATTCTTCAATGACTCTTCTTAATAAGCTTTATTACACTGCTTAGTAGAATGAATAATAAACTTTTTTGCTAAACAGAAAGGCATTCAATGAATTATCTGACCAGCTTTTTTTTAATACAATACAGGCCTTAGCAAAAAATAATAACAATAAAGGGGATTGTATTTAACATCTAAGGAAGCTTATGGCACAATAACTATTTTTATTAATGATTAAATAACTAGTGTTTGTTTAAATTGGGCAATGTTATGATAGGGTTCTGTTTTTTCTGGACTTTATATTCACTTTATTGCCTTTGATATTTTGTATCAAAAAATACATGGAATAGCTTTTTGTACACTTTTTAAAACTTGGGAAATTATTTTGCCCTAAAAATTCATTATAGGGTATTCTAGAAAGCATATCTTTGGCTTCTTAGCGGGTTATTTTATACAAATCAAAACCACAATAAGATACAACCTAACACCAGTCAGAATGGCTAAAATTACCAACTCAGGCAATGACAGATGTTGGCGAGGATGTAAAGAAAGGGGAACCCTTTTCACTGCTGATGGGAATGCAAACTGGTACAGCCACTCTGGGAAACAGTATTGAGGTTCCTCAAAAAATTTAAAAAAAATGGAACTACCCAATAGGTTATTTTGCACTAGATTTTTATTCAGAAATAGTCTCCAATTATTACATTGTTACTATGGAAATATACAATCTGTTTTATGATATGGTTTTAGAAATGCATTGCTATTAGGCTTGAATATGAGTAGAAGGTTACCAGCAGAGAAAATCGGGAGGACCTTCTGAGCAAAGGGAGTCACAAAAAGAAATTAAAAGGCCATTAGAGGGGGGGAAAGCAGTGTAAATTTAGGGAATAGCAAATGATACTGAGACTTGAATTATTGTACACATGGCAGGGAGGGGTAGGAAATAGTTGAGAAGGGTTAGCGGTAATAATAACAAATCATATCTCTCTTCCACTTATGAAATTAGACACAGAAATCAGACCAAAAATTAATTTCCAGTTTTATTGCTGATAAAGTTGATTGAAAGACCCCTGGATGTATAATAGGACTTTATAACTCCCTCATGGCACATCACAGACTAAATTAAGGAATATAGGTCTAAACCAAGCTGGAGAACAGTTGGTATTCTCTGATAAAGGAGAAGGATAACAAATGAAAGAGATGAATGGGGATCCCAAGAACGTGCCTGTTCTGATCACAAATAGGGCAAGGGCCATAAGAAGGAGGCTAGGCCACCCTGACCCACATAAGTTCATTCTCCCAATTTCTCATGAGTCCTATAAATTGTTCCTTTCCTTTAGGTCAGAGTGGGTAGGATAAGGGGGAAGAGCAAGGGTTGCTTCTTTAACTACCTGCCTGGGATGTAGAGACTTCTTCACTAGGGAAAGAAGTGTGGAGCATAAATAAGTCTAGAATCTCTAGACTTGCCTTTGACTTTTGGTAAAAGATGAAGAAGGATGGAGACCAGGAAAACTGAACTAATGTAGTGGGAGGAATATGTAGAATTGACAGTAAGAATAAATCAAAAACAGCTACTCTTAGAATTTAGAAAAGGAATTTAGGGTCATCAGATGAACATATCACTGTTTAAAAAAAAAACTCTTTGGAAAGAAGAAAACAATGTCTTTCTGTGCAACAAACAGAAACATTTTGCATCATTCCACTGATCTTTTAGCTTTAAATGCAATGAATATAGTCATTAAAAATAATGATTTTAATAAAAATGTAATCACATGAAAAGCTGTTTACAATGTGATGGAGAATGAAAAATAAAGTTACAAAATTATACTTAATATGATCACGTTTGTGTCTGTACATATATATACATGGCTATATATGTGTACATATATATAGTGTGTGTGTGTGTACATATATATATGGGAGTATGTGTGTGTATCTGTATGTCTGTGTGTGTGTGGTTTTTCCAAAACAGTCTAAGCCACCACAACTACCCACATAAGAAAAATATTCTGAGGATCATGGATTTTTTAAAATTTTCTCTTATCTCTACTTTTATATATTCTTATAGTACTTGAGCCTTACTTTTGCAAATATAAGAAAAAACATTTTTAAAAATTAAATTAAAAACAAAACACTAATTTACTATTTTAAGGTCTCACTAAGGGTTCATTCAACATTTATTTAGCACTTTCTACACCTTCCAGGTATTAAATTCTCTGCATGTGTTAGATCACCAGGCTGAGGTTTGGAATATAACTTCAAATAAACATTTTCTAAATGTATTATTGCACAGGCCATATTACAATAATTCACCAGGTTCCACCTACATTTATATTACTAGCCCTACTAGTTCAGTGAATGAGAAGAAAAATGTTTAAGGTCTTTCTCTTGACATATCTCTTAGGCAGATTGTTCCCAAATCATAGTGAATATATAAATTCAAAGGCATTAGGAACTTGGACATTGACAAGATGAATATATGTGCATCACATGTGCTATTTCTTACATGGATTGACCCTCTGGAAGACAGCAAGTGTAAGAGTACGGGCTCTAGAATCAGACAGTCTAAATTCTTTTCTTTACTCCACCACTTACTATCTGTACAATCTCTTTAAGTTGTAGAGAAGACTAAGTGAGAACTTGTATGTAAAGTCCAAAGGACATAAAGTTTCCAAAATGTCATTATTGGGGTTTGAAGAACATGAGTCTCTTGAATGTGAAACTCTTGTCTACCTTCATTCTCAAGTTATGGAAGTCTGGAAAGTTAGGGTAAAAGTCAGGGGGTGTAGTCACTGCAAGCAAGATACAGTATGAAGGAAGGAAGCAAATGGGACTAGGAGTCTCAGCTTTAAAAAAGCTAGACCGAATGGTATCAAAACCAAATTGTTTGGACAAGAGTCTTAGGGCTGTTTTCCCTCCCACCCTGGCCTATTTCTTCCTTTCATGTGGTCTCAGCAGTCACTGATGGAAACTAAAGAGATTGTCATGTGAGTTAGTAAAAAATGGTGAGGAGACCACAGATGATACTGAGGAATCACTGACTTTGGGACACAGAGCACTGGCTCTTTCACAGAGAACCAGGTCTATCACTTGTACACAGACAGGTATCCTCAAGGGAAAAAAAAAAACATATAAATGAAGATTTTATAAACATGAATATTCTCCCATGAAATACCTACTTGCAGAATTACATTAACTACAGCTCATTCCACCTACCATTCATATTTTGGTTTTAAACACCATTTGTTTCTAAATAGAACCAGTGCTGGGGCAGGGAAGTTACAAAATAAGCCTAAAACATATTGTTTTTCTGTAAAGCAACAAAGTGCTCAAAACCTAGCAGAGAGATATTAAAAGAACATAGGGATTTGTATGAAGAGTCTCCCACTGGACAAACAGGGACAACGTGAGCATCAAAGTAAACAATGACAATAATGGATCATAACCCATTACATAAAAATTAAAAAGCATGGCCCCACAATAATATGAATGAATAACTAGATGAAGGAGTGAATGGACAAATAAATACGGAAGGAACGGTTCTTCCTGACAAAATACAAACCAACAAATAATGAAGGACTGATGGAGTTAAAAAATCTCTACTTTTCAACCATCAGAGTAGTATTGATTAACGCAAGAAATAATTATCAATGGATGCTAAAACTAGTGTGTGAAAACTTGAAAAGGAACAAGATATTTCATAGTCTCAAAGTATCTTTCCACAACTTTGTTTTGATTATAAAGGGAAAAGTAGTAATTTTCCTCAATAAAACTACTAGAAAATTGCAACGTTCTGAAAACTATATTATCAAATGTTCCCAGAAGCAATTCTGACATGATGTAGAATACATTCATTTGTGACAGTAAAGAAAGGAAGATTTGCTCTGAGAAAACAGTATTGTGCCCTGCAAAGGCAACAAGGAAGAATCAGGCTATGGTCTTGGTGACCTTTTTCTAATTTATCTTTGGGGGTACCTGGGTGGCTCAGTCAGTTAAGCATGGACCTCAGCCCAGGACATGATCTCATGTCAGCTAGGCTGACAGCTCAGAGCCTGGAGCCTCCTTTGGATTCTGTGTCTCCCTCTCTCTGCTCCTCCCCCACTTGCATGCATTCTCTCTCTCTCTCTCTCTCTCAAAAATAGACTTTAAAAAGAAAAAAATATGCTAATTTTTTGAACACAACCTTGCTGGCTTAATCTGATATTCGGGGGGAAATAGGAGCTTCTTACATGAATAACCTTTTTTTTTTATTGTACAAATTTTTCTACAATGTGTTATCTCTGGGATATGAGTGAAAATTGAGAGTACGGAATGAATACAAAATTGTTGGTATTTTATAAAATTTCTTTCAGAGCCAGTGTTTAATTGATAGTGATTTAGAGTTTGCTTAAGTTAATCATTTTACACAACAGTATACTAGACCATAAAAAGGAGTGGAAAGTTGGGGCTTACAAATCTAAGATAGAGTCTGGTTCTGCTACAGCCACTAGGTGTCGGATATTTATCAAAATGGACACCAGGGACTCTGCTCACACAAAACTTACAGTGTAATTTGTAGTGGAGGTGCATACAGAAAAGTAAATAAGAAGTGGCCCTACATTTTGGCCAACACTTAGTAGGTTAAGTACAGTATGCCATGAGAACACAGAGCAGAGACACTGACACCAACAGGTGACAGAAAGCTATTCCAGAAAATCATCTCACAACAGATTATTACAAAGTTAAAACTCCAGAGTATCTTTCCTTCTTTGGCTCAAAAAAGATTACCAAGTAATGATGAAGCCAAGGAAACACCATTTAAAAAAGAAAGGGATGAAGTAGAGTAGAATTTTCCACCCCAAAATATTTATCTTTGGCAGAAGGGTTATCTTGATCTGATTAATTTTCAGAAAACAAAGGCATAAAAGAAGCTCTGAGTAGAAGAACTGAGTAGAAGTTGCCCCCTTTGTGAAGGAAATTAATAAGGGAAATCTCTATGTGAAAGGGTGTCTCCCTCTCTGTACCAAAAAGAGAGGGATGACTAAATTTCTAGAAACTATTATCAGTGGTGAAGGTAGCAACTTACATCTGCATAACAACCAGACCTTCATTTATTGTGCTTTATCTGATAACCTTTCATAATTGACAACCCTCCCCCACAGCATCCTCTTTTGTCTTTAACTGGAAACAGTATTTAAGGTCATGGCTTAGGTCATTTTTCCTGAGTGTCTCCCATGTATACAGGAGGTATATATGTTATTAAAGTTCTGTTTGTTTTTCTCCTGTGAATCAGTCTTTTATCACACAGGAGTCTCAGCCAAGAATCTAGAAGGGTAGAGGGAAAATTATTTCCCTCCCCTACAGGGAGTATATAAAAGGGAAAAAAGGCAGAAGAAAGCATTCTCAATTCTGCTCACTCTTTTCTTTATCCATTCTGATACCACAAGTAGTTTGTGAAGTAGAAAGGAATAAAAGGAAAAGACAGTAATACAAACACTACCACTATCAAAATTAAAGGTAATCAGTTTTTATGAGTGGCACCCTTGCTAGTACAGAATCTGGCCAAGAGTAGACAGTCTGAGTTCATTTATACTGCTACTAAGAGTGTGAATTGAGATAAACTTTCAAGAAGGAATTTTGAAATAATATTCAATAATCTCATGTCATTCAGTAATTCCCTATCTAAAAAATATATCCTCATTTGGGAAACACTCAATGAGTTATTGAGTAAGTATGCTAAGTATTATTTATAATTTGGAAAAACAAAAATAATATACAGTAGTAGGAAGCTGTTAATGATATATACACCCATATATTAGAATTTTGCAATCACAAAAATTGAGTTGGAAGAAAGAGAATAGAAAAACCAAATTCTGTGAGCTGTGTCTTGGGGCACACCCTGATAACCAGAGCTGACATTCCCTTTCTTTCACATTATGCTTTTCTCTCTGCCTCATTTTGGCTACCCACAACCCTTCATATATACCTTTTCTGCTTTTCTATTCATTTATTTATCTAATAACAGCCCCTTATTTCCCTTTTCATTGGTAGTTGCATTTGAAAAGAACCCCTCCTAGACTTTGAAAACAAGGACAAGATTGTGTGTATGTGTGTGCAGGTGTAGCTGGACTCAAGGGGTTTGCCACCTGAGATGCACTAAATTGAACACAACTGAAGAAGTGCTGGAAGCAAAGAACTTGATATTATTTGTCGCAAGTAAGGAGACAGGAAGATAGATCTCAAAGCACCGTCTCCCTGTGGGGCTAGTATAGGAAGTGTTTTATCCATATATTAGATGGCAGGGGCAGGGATCTTACGTATACAATCAGCAACTTAGTACATATCCTATTGCTTGGGCTCTTTGGTTCAACTGCCATACCTGGCATGTCAACATGCTAATGCATAAATTGTATGTTTAAAACACGATGGAAAACTCTGCCCATGAGAGGAGATCTTAGTATTATAATGAGTTAAAGGTAACTTCAGGACACCTTGGGGGCTCCTGCACAGGTCCTCATCTCCAAACCAGCTCAGAGTGGCCCATGCAAGGGGCTACCAGGGGAAACACCTAGCCTGGCATTTCCTTGTCAGGAACTGCCAGTTCTGCAAAACAAAGCTTTTGTCCCTTCCCCCCTCCTCCCTTTTGCTGATAGCTTTCAGCCCTCTGATCTGAGTAACTCCCTGTTGCATCTTGGCTAACCCAGACACTGCATAAAAAGACTCTCTCTCTCTCTCTCTCTTTTTTTTTTAACATACAACCAACAGGCAACAGTGACAGATCCTGGGGAGGATACAGAAGGACCAGAAAACTAGAGTAAAGGGAGATTTCCTTTCACTGATCATTTTTTGGCAATAATTATAAATACCTTGAATATGTACTGCCCAGTCAGTATACAAATAAATACATATTTTAAATGGGATGTGGAAAGAATGTAGAAATGTAGATGGAAATAATGTTCTTAACAATCCTGCAGAAATTTTAAAAAGGAAGAGACCTCAACTAACTTGCATGAGGTCACAGAGCTGCTGAGTAAAGCTAAGGTTCAGATTTTATTCTACCCCCAATTCCTTAGTCTGCTTTTTCTGAGTCTTTATGCCAATCTTCTCATCTCCCCTATCCCAGTCATTCCAGTTCTGTGCCGGCCCTCTGTTCTGTGCCATCTCAACACAGTTCCATGATTCCATGGTTATTCTTTTGAACTTAGTCTTAATGATCTGTACCTTCCCTAAAGATACAACTCTATATCCATCCAGACTTCATTTATACAAATAGAAGAGAAATTTCCTAAAAGGAATCTCATAAATCAAAAGTATTTTCAGAGCAGTTCACATATCGTTGCTTCCCAAAGAAATATTTACTACTTACATTTTTCTTTTAAACCAAAAACCAACTCCACCTCCCTTTACACAGTACCATTAGGCTGTGGATTTACAAACCTAAACTGTATAATCCTTCCACCCTTTGCTGGAAGATGTGTCAATCAGAGTCCCAGCAGAAAACAGATGATTCCCCTGAAACAAAGTAATTGAAAAACATAACAAGGACACTATTTGCATGGATATAGGCAAAAGAGCAGTTGAGAGAAACAACAAAAAGATGGCAGAGGCTAGAGGCTAGTAGCAGGAACATTACTACCCCTTGGAATGAAGAAACAAAGGAGTAAATAGGCATTGAGTGACTATAGCCCCCTAGAAGAAAGGGAAATAAATATCACAATATCATGCTCCTCTTGCCCTCTGATTCTCTCTGCTGATGCTGCCATTGGCTTAACCCAACCAGAAACCAGAGAGCTATGGAGCACCTTGACAAGGTCCAATAGGGAATGCCTCCCAGAACTTGGAGTAAGGCACACAGGAGCAGAAAGTTGATCTAGGGAGGTACAGAGAGAATACCTCACATAGTCTCTGTCATCTACAGTACCATAACTGTCAGTGGACATTTCTTTTGCTGACCAGCTGCTGTGTGGTGCTGACCTAATTACTAGTTTGTAACACAAAGTCTTCTCTATGGTTCTGAAATATTCTCCAGATTTTTAGCTGACCACCGTGAACTTTTCAGACTTCTCCACCCAACTGTTAAAAGCACAATTTGAAAACAAGGAAATGGTTATGTGTGAAAATTCCCCAAATCTGTACTTTATAACTTTGACATTTTCTATAAGGTCTTCTAGCCAACATGGCCAAATCCTTTCTAGTCCAAGTCCCTGAAGCTCCACACTACTATCTGAGGTGTTACCATGCTTGCTGCTCTCTGGGTCCTAGCATACTCCCCCCCATATACTCTGCAAAATTCTTGAAGAATTTGGTCATTTAGCCAAGACCGTTTCAACAAAGTTTTATACCTCCTACCTTCTTTGCAAAAATGTGGTATTTAAAATTAGCCCTTGAAAAGTTGCATGAAATTTCTCTAGATAGAACCAGATCTTAACATCCTAGATCAGTTCACATTTGAAATTAAATCTTCCAGGGCCGATGGAGGAAGAAAGTGAGCCATCGTGGAAGGCCACTAGTATTAGAAATCAAGAGCCTACATCCTAGTCACAGTTCTGCTGCTGAGTAACTGAGTGACCTTGGAGAAGGTACATAAACCTGGACCTATCCTCAGAAATATAAGTGAACGGAATTAAATGATTCTAAAGAGTCCCTCAATATGAGCACCGTAGAGCTTTAAGGATAAATAAAATGGGGAGGATAAACTTCTTTGAGAAAGATTTAAAATTTCCTCTAGGTAACCAATGGAGCCTGAATCATACAATGAAAGAAAATAAGGCCCTTTCCTAGGTATTGTCCCTTTCTCAAGAGAATAGCTTTTTGCTCAATGATTTCTTCAGAGCAACTTTGACGTCCTTATTCCTTAAGCTGTAGATTAGTGGGTTGAGCATGGGCACAACGGTGGTATAGAACAAGGAGGACACTTTCCCCTGATTCATAGGTAAAAGAGAAGATGGTTTGAGGTACATAAATGCCCCTGACCCAAAGAAAAGAGAAACAGCAATTATATGAGAGCTGCACGTACTGAAGGCTTTGGACCTGCCCTTAGTGGAATGAATATGGAGAATGCTGGTAAGGATGAGAGCATAAGAAATGAAGATGGCAACTGTGGGCACACCAATATCAATGCCCACAACGACAAAAACTACCAGCTCATTTACATAGGTGCTGGTGCAAGAGCGCTCAAGAAGGGGAAGGATGTCACACATGTAGTGGTCCACCAGATTGTTGGCACAGAAGGTCAGTCTCACCATGCATGTCGTATGGGCCATGGCCCCAGCAAACCCCATCACATAGACACCCAACAAGAGAAGTAAGCAGACCTGAGGAGACATGGTGGCTGTGTACACCAGTGGGTTACAGATGGCGACGTAGCGGTCATATGCCATTGCTGACAGGATGAAGGACTCAGAGACAACAAAGAAAAGAAAAAAGAAGAGCTGAGTCATACACCCTGCATAGGTGATGATGTTCTTCTTTGAGACAAAACTCATCAGCATCTTGGGAGTGATAACAGTGGAGTAGCAAAAATCTATGAAGGACAAGTTGAAGAGGAAAAAGTACATGGGGGTGTGCAGGTGAGAATTGAGCCCAATCAGGGTTATCAGACCCAGGTTCCCCACCACCGTGACTACGTAGAAACCTAGAAAAAGGAAGAAGAGGGGCATTCTGAGTCCTGGCTGGTCAGTTAAGCCTGCGAGGATAAACTCTGTCACAGAGGAGTTCTCAGCTGCCATTCTCATTAAAGGCATTCTGTGGGAACAAGAGAAAAAAAGTCACTTAGAGGGGGAGAGAGAGTGACAGAGACAGACAGAGACCCCTTCTTTCCCCTAGTCACCCTCCATTCTTGAGAACTGGATCAACACAGAGAGCTCTTGGCCTTGCAGAAAGGCCTTTCAGGATGCGTGTGGGTCTGTTCTCATGGCCCCGTAAGGACTCTGCCATTTGAGTGCCCTCTGGACGATGGATCTTTCTCCATGGTGAGGGCAGTTGCTGCTGGGAAGAAGGGTCGCAAGGATGAGCTGAAGAGTCTCCTTGGTCTTTGGCCAATTTATTGTGTCCTTCTAACTCCAGCTTCTGCTCAGGGTTATAAAACCTGGGGCCAATATCTGAGGAGAGTCCTCTTAGATGTTGGAGCCAGCCCAACTGTGCCTGGAATTTCCACCCCATGGTCACCCTGGACAGAGCAGAAAAGGGAGGGGGTCTTTCCCAAAGCCTTTACTACCTGAGGTTGGGGACTTCGGAAAAGTTCAGTGCAGATTCAGTCACTCACCCTCCTTCAGCCCAGAGCCTCAATTGTACCTTTCAGTCCAATTCTTATCCTTGATTGTTCAGACAGATAAATGAACCCAAGCTCCTGCCCTGTTTGAAGGATCAGAATTTGGATGGCCTTAGAATTTTTTCTGAGGTAAGGAAGGTGATATTTCATGGAGGCTTTGCCCCAAGGCTGTTTTCCAGTTTGTAGAAGGGAGATAGGATCCTTACCTATAATCAGTGCCAGCTGGTAACAGGAGACTGAGCAGTATTTTTCTGGGTTTAGGGATCTGGGGACCTGATTAGAAGCAGAAAGTCAAAGGATCCCCTGGGATCACAGCCCTAGAAACTAACTTAAAAAAATGAATATTTGCTTGTACCCTTGATAATATTTGAATGGGCTTTTAGAAAAATCATTATTTATCCAGTTTATATCTACTCAGTAAAATGCAAAGCATTGTGCAAAAATAATCACTTCCCGTTTATTGAGAACTTACTGTATACACCAAACATTCCTCCTATCCTAGCATTTCTGTACTGACCCCAGCAGGCCAGGATTCAAAACTATTTCACAAACAATACTTCCTTTTAATTCTTCCCCAAATCCTATGAACTGGGTTTTATCACTCCCGTTTTAGAGATGCAGTAATTCACCAGATGTTAAATTAAAAAGGCCATATGAAATCTAGGTCCAACTTACTCCAAATCTGGTGTTTTTAGTAATTAATTGTGTTTAACGTCTACCTGGGGGAGATAATTAAGTATGTAAGCAGGGTTCTTGCCTTCAAGAGTCTGACAATCTCTTGGAAAAGATAGAATACACTGAACTGAATATGCTGGAAACAATATGATAAGATCCAGAAAAAGTAAAAATAAAGTGCTGTTCAAGTTCATAGGCCGGTATTCCATATACCACTTAAATTTCAGTTTATCACAGAAATTCCATAATATCTAAGTCCAAGGAAAAACAGACTTTCCTCGTAATCTCTTGGAATTGGAGCTTAGCAGTAAAGAAAAATCCTCATTAGTTAAGAACAATTTTTTTCCAAAATTGCTAAGTTGTTGGAATTCTAGATGGCCCCTGCCCTCCACCCTGTCAACTCTCTTTCAGGAGGCTCCCAGTGAGCTCATACTGACTCTGATGACCTCATAGCTTGACCCCTCTTCTTCCTGCCAGAATCACCACATTTATGTCCCGATTTTGCTTGCTTTGCTCTTTTTCTAACTCTCCCTCATGACAGAAGTTATCACACTGTGCCTCAGTATCTCAGAGTCTTGCTTGAGCCCAGTGACAGCTAATTTACACTTTTGGGGTCTCATATTTGAAGCAATATTAAAAACCATCTAGTCCTAAGAGTTGAGTTATATGAGCCCATGCTGCTCCAATCCAAAGATAATAAATCCAAATCTCCAGAAATAGGACTTTATGATCTGTTCTTACCTCTAAATCTGTCCCTGGTGATTGGGATATTTAGCTGGGTTTGGGATTCACTGATCTAACCCTCCCACCCTACATCTCCCAGATAGGCAAATTGAGGCCCAGCTAGTCACACAGCTGGTTGGTGATAGAGTCTCGAATAAAACATGAATCTCCAACTTCTCCAGTTGGAGGGGTTTTCCAGTTTTTCTAGAGGAAGCCCACCTGCTCTTTGATTTGGCTGAGTACAGTGCAGAGCACAAGTAAAGGACATAATTGGACAGCAACCTAGAACAGTACCCCAGGGTTATATTATGGAGAGACTTAAATGCCATGTCAAGAAATGTGTCTGCAGTTTGAATCCATGCAACATTTTGAACAGAGCAGAGGCATGACAGGGGAGTGACATCATCAGATGTGCTGAGGAAGACCAGTTAGTCTAACAGGCTGTCAGGCATCCGTGGCTTGATACACCAGTCCCTCCAGGCAATGTTCTATCTTGTAATTCAGACAGGTTGCTTTAACTCCAACCACAACAATAAGATAAGGGACAAAGTATGGACTTTCAAGAAAGAGTTAAATGGAACAGAAGGCCTTTCTAAACTTTGTGGCACAGGACAAATCACATAATGTGGCCCCTGCTTTATAGCTGTGGTGTCAACTACCCTCTGCTCTGAGCAGTTTTGCAAGGCCCTGTCCCATCACCAGGCTGTCTGTGTTGGACGTTGTCTCTGCCTCATTTCAGCCCATCTTTTTCGCTTCTGCTCTTGCTGTGGCAGCTGGCTGCAACCAGTGGTAGTCAAGAAGCACACCAGACGCACCACTTTAGACTGCTCTGTTCCCTAGGATGTCTCTGCCACCACACAGACTGGACTGTCGGCTGGGATCCCCCTAGCCACTCTGATGCAAGGGCAAGCCCGCAAGTGTGAAGGACTTAACACCCTCGGGGAGTCACTGGATAAATGCTCCACTCTTCTGAGCCTCCAGTGTTCCATTCCTCATTGATTCTCAGTGGGGCCTCAGAGAGATGAGTTGTGGATTTCCCATTAAGGTAAATACCTCCATAGCCCACCTTGGATTGGCTTCCCATCATTCCCTGCTTCACTCTTCTTTTTCCCTGAGATCACTTCCAAAAATAAGCTACCTCCATACAAGTCCTTATCTTCAGCACGGCTCTTCCCAGCTGAGGTGCTTCTAAAACAGTATTTGGAGCAAATCTGACCAAAATATTCCTTACTCCACCTGGAAGGAAGCAGCCTCACCCAAACCTGTTTGATTCCAGGACAGGCAACTAAATATGAATCACTAAATTTATCAAGTACCAAAAATTTCACATTTCAGAGAATTTTTATGTCTTGAGTATGCCCTAGCAAAATGCTGAAATACTAGAAGGAACAGGATCTCAAATCATTATCATCTCACACCCTAATGGACATTAGCCAGAAAGTCCTAGTATCTTGACTTAGATCCACTGCAGCTGTCCTCACAACATCTTGCTGTCTTTGTAACCATCCATATACCTCCCTGAGCTGAGACAGGTAAGAACTGTTTATTCATGTTTGTATCTTTAGAACCAAATGTCAGACCTGGCTTGCAGCAGGTCAGTAAACATTCATTAATCCCAGATTCTCAACCTTCCACATCTGTGAAATGGAGATAATGATAATAATCCATAAGATTGTTGTGAGGGCTAAATTAAATCATAAAAGAGCCTAGCAAAGAGGCTGATACATGGAAGAAACTTGATAAATGTTTATAGAAAACCTACATAAAATATATATAATTTAGGGAGGGGATGAGAGAGAGAGAGAGAGAAAGCTTGCTAAGAGCTAGATGAGACTGAAAGGAGCACAAGAGAGGCTAATTCAGGGAGGAAGAGAAGAGCTAGTTGATAGAAATAAGAGAAATTCTGAAGTAATGGTCTCTTCTGCAAAACTTTATCTAAGGGCCAACTCTCCAATGTAACTTAATCACAGGCAGGATCAGAATCCTTGAGTATTCCACCTGTCCCACCATGGATGCCCTATTTTTCCTAGAACCATAACTCTGCCACACCACAGAAGCCAAATTTTGAGGTCAGGTGAGGTTTATTCACGGCCTTGGATCTTCCCTTTCTGTGCCCATTTCTCATCTTGGTAAAAATTCCCCTTCCCTAATGCTTGCTCAACCTTCCACTGTCAAAAGTATTCCTCAGGAAAGATCCCACAAACTCATCGACACAGTCTACTAAGAACTTGTTGGGATCATCCACATTCTACACCCTCTTCCAGGCATATTCTTTTAATGAAGACAAAATCTATAACCAAAAGAAAAGATCTCTAATTATGAAATTTGAAACAGCATTCAATTGATGAGAGGTGCATTTTGGTGCAGAGTCACCTCATACTGGGTTTATGATCAGAATTGCTTTGGCAGTCTCTGTACTCCACTTGGCAAGCTAATTACAACTCGTATATCAGTCCTGTGTATGTGTGTATGTGTTTTGGTGTGAACATTGGGTGACATTTGTGCATTCCCAGTGCTTGCCTCTCCTTCACACGAGGGATATGTATTTAAATCACTTAAGACCTTAAGCACAAATCTTACACCTAGAAATTTGCCACTGATGTGGTGATTACAATAAATCCCAATCCCTGCTCTCATTCCTACTTGAATCAACTCACAATTAAAGAAAATAAATCATCATCACAAACCCGAAATAAGACCCACAGGAAAAGGGTTCTATGGGGGCACAGACAGCAAAGAAGACCCACGCTTCATTAAAAACTGACTTTTCTCTAGGAGCCTTAGAGGATTCTTGTTTGGATGATAGAACAACCAAGAAAAGTTCCTTTGGATTTATATCACGTCAGAGCCTGTTGCCATGGGAACTACATTTCAAAATCTTCTCAACTGGGGCTTCACTAAAGTCATGTTCCTTGAAGAGCAGATGAAGCCCAAGCAGGAAGCAGTGTAGGAAGAACTATTCTTAACTGTATTCTTTTGTTGCAAAGTTGCCCTCTTTCCAAATTTGCATCTCTATATAGTGCTTCTTTATTTATTTATTTCTATTTTTTCCATCTTTTTTTTCCCATTATAGTCTATTTGTATCATTCCATGTGTGGTACCTGTAAGTGCAATACAATGTCTCTCATGCACGTGCATTAACCCTCAGACTTCTGGTGGCACAAAGCTGGTCCCAAGTGCATTGACCATCACCACACACCAGAGGAGGCCAAGCCCAAGTGACACGTTCATAAGAAGAGTTACAGAACCTCACTGAAAGGAAATGATCGCGGCTCAAAGATCTTTGAAATAGCCGCAGTTAATTTCTAAGCAAATATGAAGACCTACATGGTTCTGTACATATTTAATCTCAATTTACTTTCATTAAGCATTTTCACCTCCTTGACAGACAAATCTCTATAAAAATAATATGTATATTTAACATAGAATCCTAGACCTTGGAGGTCTATATGGGGGGTAATTAACACATAATGAACACTATGTAGCAACCTAGTAGTTTTACATATACTACGTCATTTATAGGAAATGAATAATCTTCACAAACTACAGATTAGTCATGCTTAAAATGATCATTCAATGGATTCAGGAATATTAATGCTAGTATTGATATTTTACATTTTTAAAATGCTCACTATGTGTCAGGAACTATGCTAAGTGCTTTACACAGTCTTTACAAAAAGCCTGTGAATGGTGTTATTATCCTAATCATTTCCTTGAATCAAAAGAATCAAACATGCTTATCTTGTAGTTAGGACAGCCTCGTCTCTTTGAGCCTCCAGACATTTGTAGTGATGGAGGGATTAGCAGGATTTGCTAGATTAGTGATCATGATGGGGAGACTGGAGATGAAAGTTCAAGTATCGAAGGTAACTAAGATTTCAATTCCAGGGCACAGAAAAAGGGGAGTAAAGAGGGAAAATAAAGAGCTAGAATTTAGACCTGAATGTCAACTGCTGGAAGTACATCTAAGAGGGCTGGTCAGTAAACAGCGTCAGTATGAGATTTGAGCTTGGTAGAAAATCATCAACACTTGTCTTGGGAAATCATGTGTGTAGAGGATCATTGGAACCACAAGTCAAGGGTAAAGGACAGAACCTTTCAACACAAGCGAGGAAGAAGTCATTAGTAAATATGTCAGTGAAGACAAATGTGGTGGCCCCAAGCAGGCTTTGTAGCCAACTGCCTGGGTTCAGATCACCTCACTCACTGGCCAAGTAAGCTTATGATGTTTACATCTCAATGACCTCACGTATAAGCAGAGATATTAACACCTAACATAGAGGATTGTTCTGAGGATTAAGTATCCTATGTTTAATAAGTACAGTTCACCTGTGAACAACATGGGTTTGAACTGCATGGGTCCACTTCTCTGCATATTTTTTCAATAAATACATCATGGGAGGGGTGCCTGGGTGGCTCAGTTGGCTAAGCGTCCGACTTCAGCTCAGGTCATGATCTCACAGATCCGACCCCCGTGCCAGGCTTTGTGCTAACAGCTCAGAGCCTGGAGCCTGCTTCAGATTCTGTGTCTCCCTCTCTCTCTCTCTCTCTCTCTCTCTCTCTCTCTCTCTCTCTCTCTCTCTCTCTCTGTCCCTTCCCCACTCATACTCTGTCTTGCTCTCCTTAAAAAATAAATAAACATTAAAATAAATACATATACACACACACATACATACATCACAGGACTATACATGTACTTTCTTTTCCTTATGATTTTCTTAATAACATTTTCTTTTCTCTAGCCTACCTTATTATAATAATACAGTATGTAATACATATAACAATACAAAATAGGTGTTAATCAACTATTTATGTTATCCATAAAGGCTTTGGGTAAGCAGTAGGCTATGAGTAGTGAAGTTTGGGGGAGTTGAAAGTTACACACAAATTTTTAACTTCACGAGAGTTGGTGCCCCTAACTCTTGTGTTATTCAGTGGTCAGCATAAGTTTTGAATTAATGAAGTACTCTGATTCTTATTCTTCTCTTATTCTTCTATTTCTTTTTTTATCCAGTTCATCCATTGCTTCAGGAGTGAATTTCCCCAGCCCCAGTTGTATCACAAGCTACTGCAAAGCACAATCATATGTTGATATACTATTTAATTTACACACCCAGTATGAAACACAATGGTGAACACACATATTGTTCATTGATATTTACTAAGTTTGATAGAAATATACATATGTTTCCATAAAAGCCCAGATGTGAAAACTGATAAATTGAGGGATATACTTTTTTTTCAAACACTGAGGGAATTTGCTAGAAGTTTCCTATAAATAGTTATGTAAACCCTTTTCTAAATGGTAAATAAATAATGTAGACTATATATAACTGGTCTCAGTGTAACTATTTTTGGCATTTTAAATATACTAATGTTGACACTGAATTGACATTCATATGCCAGGTGATGTGTGTCTACTGGGTGTGTCCTCCAGGATTAAGATATTTACAGAATAGAAGCAGGCTCCCAGCATTTTGAGGACTGGCAAAGGAAAGTTACCCAGTGACAGAAAGAGCTACAAAGCCTTCCCAAGTCAGGAGCTGCCCAGAGCTCGGTTTCATCATAGCCCACAGTTTGTGGCTCTTAAAATAGGAATCCATTTTTAAGTGACATTTAACTCAGCAATATACATGCTATAAAAAGCAAATTACACTAACACTAGCAGTGTAAAATATATGATTCCAAGGTATGTTATGGGCATGCCATTTTCCAATATTATGCTAGAAAGGGGCAAATACAAAGAGATAATATGGCCTTATTTAAAGGCAGTTTGATGGAGGGGAGATTATTCTAGCCATTAGTAGGAATGTCTCAATGGATTAAAAAAAACATCCTATAAATGAAGATGCACTAATGTAGGAAGCAACAGACTTTCTTTGTTGGACAGAGATGTCTCAGAAATCCTAATTGTAACATGGTGAAGATTCTATTTTTTAACATCTTTTCTGGTCAGGGAAAGCCACAAAACCTCTGTAAAAAAATTTTTTTTTGCACTTTTCAAAGGTTTCTCTAGAGCATGTCTCTAAAGACTAGTTTTAATCAAGAAGCAATGTGATGTAGTTGAAGGGGCCAGGTTTAGGAGTCGAAAGATCTAGTTGTGTGGCCTTGAAACCTAAAAATGTCTCTTAGTTTGGGATTTCTTCTTCTGTACACAGGAATATCAAAATCTGCCTTACTAAAACAACAACAACAACAACAACAAAACCTGCCTTATTTACCTTGTGATGTTATATACAATACACCAGATGTCTTCTTCCTGCCTGTCATTAAATTTGAAGTACTTCAAATTTCCAACCTTATCTTTCTCATCCCACAATTTAAATACCATCTATTGATGTGTTAGTTATCTGTTAAGTGCCTTAAGTATTCGACTGTTAAAAGGACATACAAGATTCAAACCTTTTATACACTAATAATAGCTTTATCTCAAGTAAAGGTACAACAGTATCAGAAGGGTATGCAATGAAAGGTATCCAGATATTTCTGGCACAGGCCTCTTTGCCACCCACCCCCCACCACCACCACTGGGTTGTACAACATGCACTATGTCCTCAGGTCTCAAACCACCACCAACATATATGGGAAACTTCTTAGTACCAAGAAGTTGAAAGTCTGCTACTCTTAAAATGAGCTGGACTTGTAGACATAGTAGGCCTGAGTGACCAGCCTGAAGTGTTGAAACCCCAGGCTCTGCTAAAACCAGATGCAATTATTATTATTATTATTGAACTATTATAATCCAATTATTATTACTAGACAATGTTTCCGAGCTGTTACATCCTGCCCCAAAGCAGTTCAGAGATCCATGGTTATAAAATACCATTTATCATTAGTAAATACATTCCATAGGATTGGCTAATGTCAGTACCTTGCCCTAGGCAACTCTGGAGATAAACATGCAGTCCCTCCATACATACCTTCTATAAAATTGATAGCTGTCAAATGTATTTGTCTAGTTTATACTTATGTCCTATTTATCTTCTCCCTAAAATGTTCTTCTCCTGCCTTCTTTAACAAAGGCAAAAATAAAAAATAACAACCAAAATTAACACAATCTTCTTATTCTTGTATGACCTCTCCATCCAGCCCCAAATCATAGCTAAATTGATTACATAAGCTGAAACTTAACTTCTCAGCGGTGATTAGTGGGGAAGGAAGAATTATCCTCTACCCCTCAAGGTCTTCTGGCTGGTCGAAGAATTAAATTGACATGAGATAGCTTAACAGGAAAAAAATCTAATTTTGTGTGCATGGAGGCCAATAATAAAATTGAGACCCAAAGAAATAACCAAAGCAGGGGCGCCTGGGTGGCTCAGTCGGTTAAGCATCTGGCTTCTGCTCAGGTCATGATCTCACGGTTCATGCGTTCAAGCCCCGCGATGGGCTCTGTGCTGACAGCTCAGAGCCTGGAGCCTGCTTCGGATTCTATGTCTCCCTCTCTCTCTGACCCTCCCCAGCTCGTGCTGTCTTTCTCTGTCTCTCAAAAATAAAAAAATTAAAAAAAAAAACATTAAAAAAAAGAAATAACCAAGGCATGCAGGTTTTATACAATTTAGACCAAAAAAGAAACACATACACATACACACACACACACATACACACATACAAATCTGTGAGAAATTCAGAGGACAAAGAACATTTCATGTTTTGAGGCCTCACTTATTAAAAAATTCTAAACAGAATTTAATTGGGATAGTAAAGTAGTAAAAGCAACAAGATTTGTTTATATAGGCTTCTTTGGCCCTGAATCCCCTGTCTCTGATGATGAGGATCCCTCTACCTTTTGGTACAGGGAAGGTACCATTCACATGGGAGATTTATTTTTTGCTTTCAGGAGGACAGAAGAGGATTGGATTGTTCATTTTGCACTGACTGATTCTCAAATAATTTGAATTTAAAATAAGCAGTTTGGGGGCATCTGGGTAGTTCAGTCGGTTGAACATCTGACTTCAGCTCAGGTCATGATCTTGCGGTTCATGGGTTCGGGCCCTACATCGGGCTTTGTGCTGACAGCTTAGAGCCTGGAGCCTGCTTCGGATTCTGGGTCTCATTCTCTCTCTTCCCCTCCCCCACCTGTGCTCTGCCTCTCTCTGTCTCTCAAATATAAGTAAATGTAAAGAAATGTTTTAGTAAAATAATAAAATAAAATAAGCAGTTTGCCAAGGTGGCATATTTTGGGGTGGACTGTCCTAAACCCTGTCAGATTAAAAAATCCTGTCACTCATTAGTTAGTTACCATATGCAAAATGAAACTAGCAATTCAGCATGGACAATCAAAGAATTATATCTTTTTCTTTTGGATCTTCTAATTCCATACATAATATATGCCCACATCCATATACATAGCTTTGTTTTATAAAGTGCATAAATGCAAACATGCGATTTTTTTTGTGCATGTGATCTAAGACCTAAAATTAAGCCCAACATTATGTGTTATGTCAACATCTGGGAGAAACCAGAAGAGCTTCAAATGGCCTAACTATGCGTTCTCCTCCCCACGCTGGTCCCACTAATGAGGTCTCCTACCCAAACAACCCTCCCTCTCAAGGGGACCAAGCATAGTCCCGGCTTATCCCTGAGGATCCTGGAGTTTCAGTGTCCTGCCAGCCTCAGAAACTTCAAATAAGCCAGTTACCTTCTCGCATTGGAACTAGCGGGCACTTAGTGCTCTCAATACTAGAAAGCCTGCCTCCCACAGCCCCTGGTTGTCCATGCTTGTGGACCTGCATCAGGTGCTGTGCCCTTAACTTCTGGGTTGCAAGTATATGTGGCTACTAACTTTCTGGTTACCTGTCTGTCCATTGCAAAGTGTTGTGTGCTCAGCCATCCCCATAATCAGGGTGGGGATGCTTCCCTCAACACAGTGAAGAGAATATCATTAAACTAGAGCAGACTTTTTAAAAACTTTCTGAGGACAGCCTGGCCACAATGCAGATATTATAGATGTGATATCCAAGACAAGAAAAAAATGTTACATTATCCACTTACTCCATTAAAGCTGATAACTTCAGATTCTAACTAAAATGGGGCACAAGGCTCAACAAGCAATGCTTTCACCCAATTTATGCTCCCTGCTTCAGTTATTAATAACTTTCTCCCAAATTGACAGAGGTTCCTGACATATTGGGCCAAAAAGCTTTAAGCTCAGGGGAAAATTAAAGGTAAATCCAAATTCCGGGATGACAACTCACACTTGGATGGCATATTAAAATTTGAAAAATATTTTTATATACATTATCCTATATCCTCTTTAAAACAACCCTGAATTTGTTTGATTCTTCATTTTATAGATTAAAAAAAAATTGACTTGGGGCGCCTGGGTGGCTCAGCTGGTTAACTGTCCAACTTTAGCTCAGGTCATGGTCTCACAGTTTGTGGGTTCGAGCCCCGTGCCGGGTTTTGTGCTGCGAGCTCAGAGCCTAGAGCCTGCTTCATGGATTTTGTCTCCCTCTCTCCCTGCCCCTCCCCCACTTGTACTCTGTCTCTGTCTCTGCCTCTCTCTCTGTCTCAAAAATAAATAAAACATTAAAAAATTTTTTTAAAAATTGACTTCTCACTTGGTAAAAGTTAAAACGGTTTCAACAGCCAGTCACCTCGTTCCAAATGCCAGCCTCCAACCACACCACAGATTCCCTGGATCGGGGACCATGCAGCCTTACTCTTTCACACCTGCCCAGGTGAAGAGGGATATTTTATTTCCGAAATGAAGTCAATTCACAAGCTCAACTAATGAAACAGGCTGGTGTTCATCTCTTAGAATATTTGAAAAAGTTGTACGTTGTAGCCCCAAAGTTCTCAACGTTGGCTGCACAGTAGAATCACCTGAAGCTTCTTATAAATTCTGATTCTCAGGCCAGAGTACAGACCAACTGAGCCAAAAGTTTTGAAATTGTGCCCCAGCAGCAGTATTTTCTAAAGTTCCTCAGATGATTTCAACATTCATTTATTTTTGTGAGACAGAGAGAGACGGATCATGAGCAGGGGGGGACAGAAGGAGAGGGACACACAGAATCAGAAGCAGGATCCAGGCTCTGAGCTGCCAGCACAGAGCCTGACGCAGGACTCAAACCCACAAACTGTGAGATCATGACCTGAGCCAAAGTCAGACGCTCAACCGACTGAGCCACCCAGGCGTCCTTCAGATGATTTCAGAATGCAGCCAAGGTTGAGATCACTGCTATAGGCAGTAAAAGCTCCAGATGTTGTGCCCCTTTTCCTCTTACTTTCTTGATTTCTGAAATCAAGAAGACCCTGGTTGGCTTGATGGAGAGGAGGAGTTCCCATAATAAGTTGTCTCATTTCTGCTCAGTATCTTCTATCTAGGTTGTCCCTTCCAAAAATTATTTTAATAACATTAAAAAAAGTATATCCCAAACATGGAGGAATATAAACAGGTGATTGATTAGATGTTTGTTATTGAGCTTAAGCATTTTCCAACATACCTGCTTAACCCTAATCTGACACTCTGAGAGAAGATCTCACTATACTTGACTAACAATTCACAACTGATGAAGGGGCAGGCCTTTTATAGCCTTATAACTTTAGCCTTATAATGTGCAAGTTTTGCATAAATTGATATCATTTCAATTTGTATAGTTCAGTAAAAGAGTTAACCCTAAAGAGAATATGGGTTTTATTGCCCTGTATAATATTTATTAGTCATACATCTATCATGGCAATCTTAGCATCCTTTTTCTACATGTATGTATTTGATTTTATATACACCTAAATAAAATTGTGTGTGTGTGTGTGTGTGTGTGCTTCATCTATACTTCACATGCTCATAGAATCAGCTTCTTCATCTTCCTACTGGTTGTCTCATTAATAAACAAATATAATTTTGATATGTGCTAGGAACACATAAATATTTAAGACTCAAGCTTTTTCAAATTATAGCAATGATCTGAATGACTAATTTCTTAGATGCTTAACGTAAGCCAGACATTGTACTGTTTGTATACTTGATCTCATTTAATTCTTAATGAAATTGATTCTTATTTTGTCACTTATTATTTGTTAATATACTAATTTTAGTATAAAATTATACTAATTTTACTAATTTTAATTTGAAAAGCATGCTAATTTTACAAATGAATTTTATAGAAGTTGCTAACTTTTTATAATTCACAGAAGTGGCCTGGGGCACCTGGGTGCCTCAGTTGGTTAAGTGTCCAACTTCAGGTCATGATCTCACAGTTTGTGGGTTTGAGCCCTGTGTCGGGTTCTGTGCTGACAGATCGGAGCCTAGAGCCTGCTTTGGATTCTGTGTCTCCCTCTCTCTGCCCCTCCCCCTCTCATGCTCCTTCTCTCAAAAATTAATAAACGTTAAAAAAAATTTTTAGGAATTCACAAAAGTGAGGGGCATCTGGGTGGCTCAGTCGATTAAGTGTCAGCTCAGGTTGTGATTTCACTGTTTGTGAGTTCAAGCCCCACATTGGGCTCTGTGCTGACAGCTCAGAGCCAGGAGCCTGCTTCACATTCTGTGTCTCCCTCTCTCTCAGCCCCTCTCTCACTTGTGCTCTGTCTCTCTCTCTCTCTAACATAAATAAAACATTAAAAAAAAAAAGAATTCACAGAAGTAAGAACCCAAGAAGCAAATCCAAATTGTCTTACTCTAGTAGTGAAGTTCTTAGCCATTGATAGTCCATTTTCTTTGAGTTTGTAGTATCTCTGTACATTGGCCTAATGGTTTTGCCATAAACAAACACTTCAAATTTTAATGCCTCCTAAAAAAATACCTTTCTCAGACTCCCCCTCCTTGCACGACCTGTCCCCACTCCCTCCCTTTGAAGAGAGCTTCTGCCATATGGGCAAGGAGGGGATACAGTCCTGAGCAAATAATCAGAGTCTTTCTGTCCCTGAGGATGTATTCCTAATATCCTGCCTCCTCATCATCCAGCCTCAGGAAGTTCAAAACCCACATTTAAAGCAAGAGCTGACACTGGTACCTCAGTGTATGGTTTGAAACCTGCTTTATACCCTATCTTAATAAATCCTTACAATTCTGAGAGAATGTACTATTTTCCTATATTTATAAAAAAGAAAACTGGGGCACAAATACCTTTAAAACTCCAGAGGGGATCATTTGTTTACAAATTTCGACATTGATAATATTTCTAATATATTCTTTTCTGCCAAGCATCCCCTAACTTTTCCAGAACTTTAGGTCTAAAAGGAAACTCTAACAATGAGATTGAAACATTATGGAAAAAGACCAGAGTCAGGGAGGTAAAACATGTACCAAATGCAGAACAGATTTTGGGAAATAAATCAGGGCTCAGAGCCAAACATCCCTAGGACAAAGCATACTATAAGTGGAAGCAGTCCTGGCTGAGTTTTAGATCTCTATTCCTACCCCAGACAACAAAATGCAGGCCGTCAATATGCTTTTTAAAACGTCAAACCAAATTCCACAGCAATTAAATGGCTGGCCTGGTCCCACAGCACTCCCTCTCCCCCCACACCTCATTAATGAGAGGGCAGCATAAAACCACAGGGCTCCCCCTACTAATGGGAGACAGCTGACTGGCACCAGTCCAGGTAAAGTCCCAATCTCTGCATTCTCTACCAACAAGGACATATTCAAGGTCAAGTCTCCCTATAATTACCAGTGTCCTGGCCCCTTGCTTGGCATGTTATTCACAGAATCATCTCTTGCTCTTAGCACAGATGCTCCCAAAAATGGAACTGCAAACACTCTCTGCTCAGAGCCATTGTGTTCTCATTCTGCTTATCCTGCGATTCCATCCTGACAGCTGTGTGTGCCCACACTCAGCAATATCATATCACTTGCACACACAACTGCAGAGCACATGCTCACAGGTCCCCCACTGCCTCCACAGGGGCCCTCCCTCAAGAGATTGCTCCCTGCCGAGTGCATTCCTGGGATCTGATGATCAAGTTCATAGCTGTGGGCTTTCCGCTGTTGCTGATGTCCCTACATTTTCCCGAGAGTTCCAAGCCAGTGCATTATTGTCATGGACTACATTTGAATTGCCCATAGTTTGAAAAGCACTTGTCTGAAGAATGCATTTTGAGACCAAAAAAAGCATGGGGGGGAGGGGAGTTCAGCCTAAACTATTACCATTTCCATAATTTTTCAATCAAAAATCTAGAAACAAGCCATTTTATCTTCAGGTAATTTTTATTACCTTGAAAAATAAAGTTTCAAATCATGAATACCTCATTATTGGGGGCACAATATTTTTTTCAGAGATTAGAACCTCGAAAGTTCTTAGGCAAGAGACTTATTATATCCGAACTGTTTCCCTCCCCAACTTCAAAGCTTTGATTAGATATTGTTAGTGCCTAACGTTGCCTGGTACATAATATGTGCTGGGTAAGTGTAGCCGCTATTTCTTCTCTGCTTTTCTTTCCATCTCATTGTGAACCTCATCCAAACCATGTGTTGTTTTGGGCTCTCGATTTATTCAACCACTTCATAATCCCTATTAAAGAGAATGTGGAGGGGGCACCTGGGTGGCTCAGTCAGTTAAGTGTCTGATTTTGGCTCAGGTCATGATCTCACAGTTTGTGGGTTCAAGCCCCACATTGGGCTCTGTGCTGACGGCTAGCTCAGAGCCTGGAGTCTGCTTTGATTCTGTGTCTTCCTCTCTCTTTGGCCCTCCCCTGCTCATGCTGTATGTCTGTCTGTCTCTCTCAAAAATAAACATTAAAATAAATAAATAAATAAATAAATAAATAAATAAATAAATAAATAAATAAAAATAAAGAGAATGTGGAGGGGCACCTGGGTGGCTCAGTAGATTGAGCCTCTGACTCTTATTTCAGCTCAGGTCATGATCCCATGGTCATGAGATCAAGCCTCATATCTCTTTTTTAGAGAGAGAGAGACAGAGAATGTGGAACCCCTAGGATGTGGCAGGCCTGACCCCCTCTTTTTTGTGATGCTATTTGCTTATTAAATTACCCATTGAGAGATACTCAACCTCATATTGTCTGTTCCTTCTCCATTAAGTGGGGGAAAAGCATCAATTTTTCTAATGTCTTTTTCTGGGAAAACCAATTTTAAATACTTTCCCACTGCATTCACTTCTTTCCTCCAACACCATTTCCAGCCTGTACCACTCCCCTACATGTAGACCCAACTTGAGACAATAAATCCTCTAAAACATGCCACCTACCTAAGGAAGTAGATGTCAGCATCAAACTGTATGAGTGTTGGCGCCAACATACACGTTAGCAGACACAGGCCACTGCTGGCCTGTCTGCATCCAATATCTGTTTGGAAAGAACTCCCAGACCAGAAACCTGAGTTGGTGCATTAGCTGGAAAGAGTGCAGTTCCTTCTCCTACCATGACACAGCAGGACCCAACAACAACAGCAACAGAAATAAAAAGGTTGGGCACATTGCCTATAAAGCCAAAAATTTGGAAGAAGGCAAAGAAGTAGCACCCTTAAGAATTGCTGATAGACCGTGTTCCAGCTCATTCTCCATTCCAGCAGAAGGCTGCCTTGAGAGCTCATTCCTGTTCCAGGGCTTCCTATCAGTGTCTTTCCCCTTAACTTCAGTAACCAGCAGAGTGCCTTTGTGATCAACCATTTAGGAATCCCCCAGCTCACCACAAGCATGATGAGACTGGCCAATACAAGACAAGTTCTGTTTTCCTGCATTAGATCCCTGCCAGTCTATCTGTCTGGCTCTAAAGATCTTCCACTACAGAAGGCAACTGCAGCCTAGCATTCTCTGGTTCCTTTTATTCATGTCATAATCTTTCTTCAAATGCTCAGTAATCCTTGACTATTCTCTTGAAACTGAGTACCCTAAGTTGATAGGACATTTGGAAACTGGAACACCTCACTCTTTGGTGGTTCATGTAGGAACCCCAACTTCAGTATCTGCAGGTATTTCCTCACAGGCTGGGCAGTTTCACCAGAAAGGGGACCCTGGTCTCCTAATTTAAGAGGTGGAGGGAAAATGGCCTTAATAATGATGCTGTCAACATTCAGAGAGTTTGGTGGTTAACTCCAGAATTTCACCTAATCCCTGTCTTTTCAGTTTGGTCCCTTGCCTGGTGTCTAGAATCCAGGGGCCCTGTGGTTCAAACTCTTCACACAATAAGCCTTAAGACTTCAACAAGGCTAGAGGAGGGCAGGAAAATTGTGAAACTGTATCTGTGAGAGGAAGAAGAAAATAAGAAAAACAACATATAATAATGTCTCAACAATTTTTATGGCATATTAGGTATATGCAAGTTACTTAAAGTCTCTAAGCCTCAGTTACCTCATCTGTTAAATGGGGTAGCAGAACCCACTTCTCACTGTTAAGTCAGGAAACATATTCCTTTTTGGGTCATTATGCATCGTATCAATTTTCAGAAGGAAATTTCAATAAATTGTAAGTAGAACATGAAACCTTATATTTCCTTTAGAATGAAAGAAAGCCAGGGGAAAAGAAGTTTCCAGCATTATCCAAAGTGCTTTCCAGAAATCGTGTCCATTATTCTTAATGGCAGTTGAATGATGCTGTTATTATTTCTTTTTACAGATAGCTAAGCTGGGTTTAACAAAGTAAAATAATTATCTCAAGTTCACATGGTTAGTAAAAGAGAAGAGGTGCAAACTCATGTCTACCTTATCTCAAAAATACCAGTGCACCATGCTGCATATAACCGAACTTTTCTATTGAAACTCCGATAAGAACTTTGTGGTTACAAATTGGCTGGGCTCCAGACAAGAATTAATTCTCTTATTCTCAGAGAAATTAAATCATACAGCAGTATCATTCAGTGGAAAGTATATGGGATTTATGGCCAGTCGGAGCTAGTTCAAACTCAAACTCCTTCGTGTGCTGTGAGAACATGAACTCCGCTAGGTAAGAGGATTTCTTTTGCAAGTTAAAGACATTGGCAGTGTCAGTCTCCGGAGGGAGAGTTAGACCCTCAAACAAACGTTGACACCGAGAAAGGTAGCCCTATGTAAACTGAGGAGGGAGAAAGAAGTCAGTCTCCCACTGTATCTGGACATTGAGACGTACACATCCAAGTGAGACCCTAAATGCTGAAGATGAGAGAGGGTTTCTTCCACAGGTACAGGGATGAGAGTAACCCCTGGGGAGCACATATTAAGATGAGTAATGACACCCGTTAGACACATTCCCCACAGTGTTCTGTGTTTTGTTTTATCTAGCCTTTATTTTCCAGTCCCATAAAACTGTGCGTGTGCATGCATACACATGCGTACACATGCACATTTATGTTTTTTTAAATTAAGATTTAATATAGAAACAAGAAAGGGCACAAACCTTAAGTGTTGATGAATGTTTACATATATGTATGTCTATCTACATATAGCGCAGGTGCTCCCCAGCCTTTAAAAAAGAAAATAGCAGGGCAGTCATTCTGGAAGTACTATTTGAAAGTCTGTGGCCCACCACATGCAGTCATTTCTCCCACGCTGAGAGGGAGCAGCAACTTTGTGAGGCCTGCATGCCGTTGGGCAGCACCTACGTGACGTCGGCATCAGACAGAAGACACAGGGCAAGAGAAGGAAGAGTCACCAGTGAAGAACCTATGTCCCATAACTACTCTCTATCCAGAGAAGATCCAGAATCTTCTGCCAGATCCCATGCTGAATGTTCTAAAGTCAACTTTTAGAAAAATGTTCTCCTTTTTCAGCAAGAAGACTCTCTTACTCACTGCTTTCTTCACTCCCTTATGAGATTCAGCAAATGTAAAGTAATAGCCAAGTCACTACAGTGTAAAATAAAACTTTCCTTCATTCATTTACTCTCTCATCACTCATTTATTCATTCGTTTATAAAATCTAAAATCATGTATAGAGGCAGCCATTTGGGGCCATATAAGCAGTTGGAGATTTAGAAAAACTCCCTCCAGTTGAGCATGCATTAAAATACTGGTTTAAAGAAAAATGCATAAGTTTGGTGCTTGACTGAGCTGCCAGGAAAGTAAAGAGGTTCCTGGGTGGGAAGAAGAGTCAGGAAGGTAGGAATCATACAAAGCAGGTGAAGGGTAGAGCCTCTGCATATCCTGGGGAACCTGCCAAAACCAAGTGTTCCTATGTGAGAGACCGGAGACAAAGCCTGGGCCTAGGCAGACTTCCTTCCCAGTGAACGAAGCAGAAAAAAAGTGGCCCAGGCTCTTCTCAGTGTTGGCTCTGGATGAGGCAATAACACTCCTCTGGGAATTCCTAACTGCAAGCCCACACTTGGATGTATTTGGGGCTGGAATCCACATTACATTCAACGCCTAAAAATCTTAAGCCAAAAGTTTCAAAGAAATGAAAGCTTTTAATAACAGGATAAGTCAGACTGAATCTCTTCAGTAAGGAAGTGAAATTTGGGCAGAAACTTGAGCAAGGAGGGTAACTATCAGTCTTGTGTGAGCCTTAATGGAGTCTCCACGCTATGGGAGAAAGAATACCTACCGTTAACACTTCCCAACAGTGCTGTCACCCAACATCAGGCACTCAGGGGCTCCTGCCCAGGTCTATGCTCCTGAAACAATTTACAGTTCATAGTGCCAATGGCAGAGATGTCACCAGCCAGCACTCTGCTCTGGAAGGTGCCAATATTAGGGAGTTCCACCAGCAGGGCTCAGTTGACTGTGGAAGAGATACCAGTAGCTCCCACCATGGTTCCAACCAGACAGTAGTGTGATGTGGCCAAGTTTCCAACTGTCTGCCTTCTCCTAATCCCACTGGGTTCCCAAACCTAGTTCTTTCCAATAAACTCCCTGAAGGTGGCCAGAGTCAGATACAGTTCTTTGCACCCAGGAACCCTCCTGGCTGTTACTGGAAGTTAGCAGGATGGGAAATCTGAGGAAGGGGGTGGGGAGGAAGAGAGCAGGCAGACTGGAGTAGTTTCTTATACCTCTGTCTCTGCTCATAAACCCCTTCCGCCACCATCTTGGTAATGGGATAACAGAGCCTCCTCTTGCTTCCCACAAAGAACTGTGCTCTGTTTAGAGTCCCTTCCAGGGTCATCAGCCTAGTTATGAACACAACCTACACACGAGGCCCGAATGAATAGAGAGAATAAAATGATAAAATGTAAGCTTCCGAAATATCCAGGTGTGAGGGTCAGGAAGGCTGAGAGCAGCAAGAAGACATAAGGGCTCCAGGAGGGTGAGGTCCATTGAAAACTGTCAGTTTTTGTCAGAATTGGAATAGGGCCAGGATAAGTGAGAAGGAATCAAGTGTTTCCAGCTCTGTCTGGAAAAAGCAAAGTTAGCAGAAACCGCAACACCTACCATTAACAGCAAAACAGGCCCGTTGCCTTCCATTGCAAATGGAATAATTGATTCCAATGGACAAAACAAAAACTTCCCCAACATGCAGAACCTGGAGACATAGAGAAGTACACCAGAAACAGAAAATGCTCCCAAGAAATGGACAATTCAGATGTAATATGTTTTGTTGTTGTTTTTTGCTAACGTCACAGCAGTGACATAAAAACATCTCTGTCGGTTGGGAAGGGTACACACATTGTCAGTGCTTCGTGCAACTCCCTCAGATCCCTTTGCCAAATGTTTATGCACACCAGCCTCAAGGAAGCTTGTCATGACATCCCAACACCTACCCTGCTTCTGTTTGCCAGCGAGATTTCCTCGGGATGCTGGAGACTGGATTGTCTGCAAAGACGTACAGAAGTCCCTGGGAATGTGCGTTCCTTTGAAGGCATCCCAGAGTGAATGACCAATTAGTGTGAAGGCACGAATACTCCAGCCACCCTAGCATTAATGAAGACAAGTCCAAGGCATGTGAGATAAACTGAAAGATTACGGTGATGAGAGTGGACAAAACATTGAATGGAATCTCCACCTTTCCCAAAATGCTGCCCTAAGAAGGATATTGAGGACGGTGTGCAATGTCCACTCCACTCAGGCCTGAGTCACAGTAGGGAAGAGACATTTCTCATCCAGAGATGGAGGAGGCTAAGCCCTCCAGCCTGTGCCCAAGATGAAACAGCCAGAACAGAGAACACCCCCTGTGGGGAAAATTCGCCATTCACTTCTGCTTTGAAGCTCTGTATGTTCTCTTCAAATGTATCTAAATTCATGGGCTTGGAAATCAGACATGATCTTTTAAAATATAATCTTCTCCCGGACTCTTCATTCTTTCCTCCACTAAGTAAATAAGCATCAAGTGTAGGCCAGTTACTCTCCTAAGCAGTTTTGAGGTAACCAGACACCACAGACACTCCCCTCACTGAATTTATGTTCTTGTGTGAGGATGAGCCCCACAGAAATAGACAATTGCTCTATGGTGGGATAAATGTTCTAGCAGGTTAAGTGAAGGATTCTGTGGAGGAACACTGTGGAGGCACCTAATCTTAATGGGAAAAAGAGGAAATGGATATTTAAGCTACACATCTCTGAAGAATGTATCATAAGCAAAAAAATGTCTTACCTACTTCACAAAGACCCACATTTCTCTCTCCCTCCAATTTCAAGGATGCCAAAATTGTGGTAAAATTAATGAGACTGAGCTTAGTGAACACAGTTTATGTATCCAGAGGCAAAAGCAGGGAAAAAAGATGTGCAATAGCTTTTCACTGTCATTGGACTAAGAGAGGCATACAAAGAGAAATGAATAAGGTAAATTGCCTTTAAATAATCAAGGTGATTGCTTCTCGGGAGCTAAATCCTTTGTAGTACAGTATCTGACAAAGAGTAGACATTCCATAAAGATATTTATCTACTGTTGGGAGTGTAAATTGGAATAAATTAACATCATGCGGTTTGGTACCATCCCTGTGGAGAATCTATTATGAGGAAATTATCATAAATTCAGCCAAAGATTTTTACACTGAGATTGTAGTCACAGTATTATTTATTCTGATAAAGCATTAGATAATTCGAAACAAGGACAAAACTTTATAAAGTATGATGCAGCCATAGAATGAAATAATACACAGCAAAACTACAAAGAATAAGGAGAAACAAGGAAGAAACTCATAGCACATTAAAAAAGAAAACATTTTGTGACATTTTGTAACATGGAATATAGAATATAATTCTACTAAAAGAAAATGACTCAAGTTTATTTATTTTGAGAGAGAAAGAGTGCGTGCATAAGGAGGAGAGGGGGAAGAGAAAAAGGGAGACAAAGAATCCCAAGCTGGCTCCATGCTGTGAATGCAGAGCCCAATGCTGAGCTCAAACTCACCAATTGGGAGATCATGACCAGAGCTGAAATCAAGAGATAGATGCTAAAGCGACTGAGCCACCCAGGTGCCCCATGACAGACTTCATTTTTTTAGAACAGTTTTAGGTTTATGGAAAACTGAGCAGATAATACAGAGAAATCCCATAGGTCCCTTCTTCTTCACTCACAGTGTCCTCTATTATTAATGTCTTGCATTAATGAGGTACATTCATTATAATATATGACCAATACTGATAACACTTATCAACTAAAGTCTGTAGTTTACATTAGTTTTCACTCTTTGCGTTGTACAGTTCTGTGGGCTTTGATAAATGCATAATGTTGTGTGTCCAAGATTACAGTATCATCAGAATAGTGTCACTGCCCTAAAAATACTGTCCTCCACTTATTCATCCATCTCCCCCTCCCCCATGGCAACCATTGATCTTTTTTATTGTTTCTATAGCTTCTCCTCTTCCAGAATGATTTCCAGTTGGAATCATTCAGTATATAGCCTGTTCAGAATGGCTTCTTTCACTAAGCAATACGCATTAAAGATTCTCCCATGTCTTTTCATGACTTGATGCCAATTATATCAATTTGGTTGATGATGTTGTTCAGTTTGACTGTGTCCTTACTGATTTTCAGGCCACTGGATCTTTCAGTTACTGACATAGGGGTGTTAAAATCTTCAGCTGTAATAGTGGATTCATCTACTTCTCCTTTCAGTTCTATCAGTTTTTTGCTTCATGTATTTTGATGCTCTGTTTTCTAGCATGTGAACTTAGGAATTAGCATGTCTTCTTGGGGTTTGACCACTTTATTATTATGTAATTCCTTCTTTATGCCTTATAAGTTTCCTTGTTCTAAAATCTGATTTGTCTAAAATTAGTATAGATACTCTAGCTTTCTTTTGATTAGTGTTAGCATGGTACATCTTTCTCAGTCCTTTTACTTTTAGTTTATATTACATATATATGTTTATATATAATATATTGTTTATATTTTATAGTACTTATAATATTATATTATTTACATTGTATCTTTATATTTTAAATGGGTTGCTTTGTAGATCATATATCACTGAGTTTTACTTTTTTATCTGCTCTGTCAGTCTGTTTTTTAATTAGCATATTTGGACTATTTATATTTGAAGTGATTATTTATATAGATGAATTAATATGTTACACTTGTTTTTTGTTTCTTTTTTAATCTTCCACTCTCTACCTTCTCCAGTTTTTTTTAAGTTTACTTATTATTTATTTTGAAGGAGAGAGAGAAAGAAAAAGCTGGAGAGGGACAGAGAGAGAGGAAGAGAATCTCAAACAGCCCTGCACTGTTAGTGCAGGGCCCCATGCAGGGTTCAATCCCATGATTGTGAGATCATGACCTGAACTGAAATCAAGAGTCAAGTGCTAACCAACTGACCCACCCAAGTGCCCCTTTTCTTCCCTAGAGCTTTTGTGCTCCAGTTTTAATTGACCGTTTATATAATTCAATTTTTTCTCCTCTCTTAATATCAAATATGCATTTTTAATTTTGTAGTGATTGCCCTGAAGTTTGAAATATACATTTACAACTAATTTGTTTCTTCCTTTTTTTTCTTTTTTTATTTGAGAGGGAGAGAGAGAAAGAGAGAGAAGAAGGAGGAGGAGGAGGAGAAGGAGGTTCCATGTTATCAGTGCAAAGCCTGACATGCGGCTCCATCTCACGAACTGTGAGATCATGACCTGAACCTACCCAGGCATCCCTAAGTTTACATTCAAGTAACACTATATCACTTAATGGCTACTGAAATACCTTATCGCAAAGTCTCCCAGTTCCTCCTTTCCGTCTCTTATAACATTGCTATCATTTACTTTACCTATCCATAAGCTATAATTATCCAGGTTACCCAATATATTTGGTGCTATTATCATTAGAACAAACATTTATGTATTAGATCAATTAAGAATTTAAGAAGTTAATGCTTTGGGGGACCCAGGTGGCTCAGTTGGTTAAGTGTCTGACTTCGGCTCAGGTCATGATCTCACTGTTCACTAATTCAAGCCTCACATTGGACTCTGTGCTGACAGCTCAAAGCCTGGAATCTGCTTGAGATTCTGTGTCTCCCTTTCTCTCTCTGCCCCTCCCCTGCTCATATTCTGTCTCTGTCTCTCTCTCTCAAAAATAAGTAAAACATAAAAAAACTAATGGTTTTATTTTATATTTATTTGTTCCTCCTCTAATGCTATTTCTTTTTTTAATGTTAATTATTTTTGAGAGAGAGAAAGAGAAAGAAAGAATGAGCTGAGGAGGAGCAAAGAGAAGAGGACAGGGGATCTGAAGAGGGCTCTTCAAGGCTCAAAGTCATGAACCATGAGATCATGACCTGAGCCAAGGTCTGATGCTTAACCAACTGATCCAGCCAGGTGCCCCTCTGTTCCCTTTTTATGTAGATGTCAGGTCCTGACGAAGTTTCCACTCTCTGAAGAATTCCTTTAACATTCTTGCAAGGCAGGTGGCATGGTAACAAATTTCTTTTTGTTTGTCAGAAAAAGTCTCTAGGTCTCCCTCATTTTTGAAGGATAATTTCATTAGATAAAAAATTCTAGGTTATAAAGGTTTTTTCTTTCAATACTTTGAGTCTGTCACTCCACTTTCTTCTTGCTTGACTGGTTTCAGAAGTCTGTTGTAATTCTAATCTATGGTTTTATGTTGGTAATGTAGGGATCTTTTTCCTCTGGCTTCTTTCAAGATTTTCTTCTTGTCTAATTTTCTGCTGTTCGAGTGGGATATGGCTAGGTGTCAATTTTTTGGTATTTATCCTGTTAGGTTTCACTAAGGTTTTGTGTCTGTCATTAAATTTAGAAGAGTTTCATCTATCATTATTTCCCATTTTTCTTCTCTTTCTCTCTCTCTCTCTCTCTTTCTTTCTTTCTTTTTCTTTCTTCCTTTTGTTCCTTCATTCGTTCTTTCTTTCTTTCTTTCTTTCTTTTTGGTATTCTCATATGTATGCTACACCGTTTATAATTGTCCTATATATGCTACATCTTTTATAACTGTCCTATGATTCTTGGCATTCTGCTCCACATTTTTTTGTTCTTTTTTTTTTTTTCTCTTTACACTTCAGTTTAGGAAAATTCTGTTGAGATATATTGTCAAGATCACTGATTCTTACCTCTGCCATGCCTCATCTACTGGTGAACCCATCAAAGGCAGTTTTCATTTCTGTCACAGTGTTTGGTTTCCAACATTTCCTTTTGATTTTTTCTTACAGTTTCCCTCTCTCTGCTTACATTACCCAGTGTTCTTGCTTACTGTTCACCATCTCCATTAGATTTCTTAGCACATTGACCATAATAGTTTTAAATTCCTGATCTGAGAACTCCAGCATCTTGCTATATCTGGGTCTGGTTCTGTTGCTTGCATTGTCTCTGCAGATTTTTTTTATATTGCCTTTCAGGGTGCTTTGTTATTTTTTGGTGAAAACTGGGCAGGATGTTTTGGGTAATAAGAACTGAGGACTTTAGTGTAAGGTTTTATGTTTATCTGGTTAGGAGTTATGCTGCATTAACTGTTGTAGCTGTAGGTGTCTGAGCCTTTGACTTCCTCTAGTGTCATTTTTGTCTCCTCTTTTGTCTTTGGATTCCCCTAGAAATTCTTCATTACAATCTTAGCCTTGCTGTTTTTTTCAGCTCAGTACCTATTATTATAAAGATTTGTTGGGATGGAGGGACTGGGAGTTGAGTATTTCCCTTTCTTTCTCCAATCCTCACCAGGAGAACCTGATAGAGTTCCCTGAGGTAAAGTTTGCAAAAGTGTTAAGGTCCCCCTAAGACTGAATCTTTCAGAGGTTTTAACATTTCAAGCTAGTCCATACTCAGCCTCCAGGGATCCATTGATTACTGGTTAAGTGTTACTATCAATATATGTATATAAGTTCAACCCCTTCCGCTCCAAGTAAGCTGTGATTGTGTATCCTCACCTCTCTCTCTCCAGTTTTCAGGGAGAGAGTTTGCTCTGTGACCTCAGTTCTCTGTTGGATCTAAGAAGAGCTGTTGGTTTTCAATTTTCTGTTTTTTTCTTAATGTGAGAATGAGTGTGACAACTTCCAGGCTCTTTACTTCTTAAAGCTAAAACTAACTCCAACTAACTATTTTTTTAAATAAACCTATTAAAATAAATAAATAGTCAAATATAAGAATGTTTGTTGAATTAATAATGCTTGCCATTCAGGCACCTTAAACATTCAGTGCTGCTGCCCCAACACAGCAATGAGCAAACAAAAGACATAGGTCTTTTATTAAATAGTTCTCATCATGGGGACAGAAAATTGGGAGAAACCAAAATGTTATCAGAGCTGAAGCTACCATGAGTTTTCTGTGTTTCCTTCCCATTCCTCTTCTTTCCGGCACACACCTGTTCACAGGTCTTGATTTCTCTTCTTGCCCAGCATGTCCTCTGTTTACTCTTTATCCTCCATCTCTACTAGAAGGAACATCTTTAAATGCTTTTCTACAGATTATTAAAACAAAAAAGGGAGACCCTATGTATATAAATAGATAAGTAAATAAACAGAAATAAATATAGAGATATGCTTTTACATGCCTTTCTCTATTTCTGGGAATGGTTACATCTAGGGGATGAACACAGGAATGGGAGAACTGAAGTGAAAGAAAGGCTTATTTTTACACTATACTTTTTGGCTATTTAATTTTTTATCACATAAATATATTTTCTAGAAAAAAAACACAATAGTTTCTAACTGAAGTTAATCACATACTCTTAATCTGATCATGTTTTCTATAAAAAAAAATAATAAAACTGCAGCAAACACCATATTCAGTAGAGAAAGCCTGAATGCTTTTCCCCAAAGATCAGAAACAAGGATGAGATGTCCATTATTCTCACCTCTACTCATCATTGTGTTGGAAGTCTTAGTGTAATGAGGAAAACGAAAGATCATCATTAAGAAAGAATCAAGCATGTCTTTATTTGTAGGTGACATGGTTATATATATAGAAATACAAAAAAAAAGGTTTCCTTTTATATATTTCATTTTTCATTAAAATATTTAATAAAACAAATTAGGAAGGTGGCTGAATACAAAATCAATGCATTTGATCATTGAACAAAACAGGGGTTGGAGCATCAATTCTCCATGTGGTTTAAAATCCATGAATAGGGGCACCTGGGTGGCATAGTCAGTCAAGCATCCAGCTTCAGCTCAGGTCATGATCTTGCGGTTTGTGAGTTTGAGTCCCTCATCAGGCTGGCTCCTGGCAGTGTGGAGCCTGTTTTGGATCCTCTGTCCCCCTCTTTCTCTGCCCTTACCCACTTGCACTCCCTCTCAAAAATAATAAACATTTTTGAAATAATAAATAAATAAATGAAACCCATGTATTACTTTTGACTTCCCCAAAACTTAACCATTTACGCCTATTACTGGAAGCCCTACTGATAGCCTAAACCATCAATTAAGTCGTATTTTGTATGTTATATGTCTTACATACTGTATTATTACAACAAAGTAAGCTAGAGGAAAGAAAATATTATTAAGAAAATCATAAGGAAGAGAAAATACATTTACAGTACTGTACTATAAAACCTATACGTGTATAATGGACTCACACAGTTTAATCCCATGTAGTCCAAGGGCCAACTCCATATAAAGATAAAATGTATTTCTATATACAAGTAAAAAACCAATTGAAAATAAAAATTAAGGGGTGCCTGAGTGGCTCAGTTGGTTAAGCATCCGACTCTTGATTTTGACTCAAGCCATGATCTCACATTTCATGAGTTGGGCTCTGCACTGACAGCACCAGGCCTGCTTAGGATTCTCTCTACCCCTTACTTGCTCATGTGTGCTATAAATAAATAAATAAATAAATAAATAAATAAATAAATTTAAAAAATTAACACAAAAAGTAAAATTTAAGAACCCATTTAAAATAGCACAAAAAATACCGAATTCCTAGAATAAACATAATATCCACTCAAAGGTCAAGAATGTTTGTTCTTATCATTTCTATTCAACATTGTGCTGACAGAATATAGCACTGTGGCTCCAAACCAACTTCTGTCCAACTAGTCACATAAGAATATTATCATATGGTCTTCCAATAGAGCCATATAAATACAGCCAATATAATTTAAAGAAAAGATATGGCCTTTTCTTTCAATTATTCTAAAGTAATTGAATATCTTCTTGAAAAAATAAAACAAAATTTCTACCTCCCACCACACATGATAACTAACATGATAACTAATTTAAAATTGATCAAAAATCTAAACATTAAAGGAAAAACAATAAAGCTTTTAAAGGAAAACATGAGAATATATTAATAACTTTGTAATAGGTAAATATTAAATAGGATATAGCACTAATAGTAAAGGAGAAAGTTGAGAGGTTGAGATTCATTAAAATTAAAAAATCTATTACCAAAAATGACATCATTAGGAATCACCATCTGAATGGGCAAACCACATACTGAACAAAAATAACTGCAGTGTATATGGCTGAAAAGGGGCTCATATCCAGAATATGCTTTTTTAAAACTCAAATTAACAAGAAAAAGATTTAAGACGCTATTTTTGAGGGAGCAAAAGACTTGAAATGGCAGTTCACTTCAACAGGAACTTCACAACAGGTGATCTCCAAATAGCTAGTGAACAGATTATGAATATATAGCCTGCAAATCAACATTATTACTTATTAGAGAAATGTAAGAAAAATACTAAAGTGTTATCACACCACACATCCAAAAGAATAGTAAAAATGAAAAGGATTGAAAATAATGAATGTTCAGAAGGATAAAGAACATCCTTAACTGGAAACTGTTTAAACTTAAATCAGTTTAAACCCTTTGGAAGACATCTTGGTAGTATTTAAGAAACCTAGAAGTGTATATATTCTGTGACCCAGTAAACCCACATCTAGGTACAGACCCAAGAAAAATGACTATATTTCAAAGAAATTATATGCTCAAGAAGTTTCATATTATATTTATTAATGATAATATGCAGAAACTGAAAACAAGGCAAATGTCAATTAGGGGGGTAGTTGATAAATAAATTTTTCTATATTCACATTATTAAATTACATGGAATACTAAACAGCAATAACCAAGAACAGAAAATGTACACATATAATGTTATGGGTGAAACTCACACTACACTTTATATTGTGAGAAACAAGGCAGACATAAAACAAGTAAATGCAATATTTAATATTTATATGAAGCTCAAGAATGAGCAAAATGAATCTGTAATGATAAAAGTAAGAATAGTAGCTATTTCCAGAAAAAGAATCCGGAGTAATATTTACTAGGAGGGGGCAGGGAGCAATATTCTGAAATGATGCAAATCTCTCTCTTGGCCTTGGTGATGATTACATAGCCTTATAATTGTGAAAAAAAATCATTGACACTTAAGATTTGTGCACTTTGCTATTCATAACCTTACTTCAACTTAAAAGGGGATGGGATCATTTTCTTTTTATTTACCAACATTGCACTGATTTTTCATCAACCTTACAACACCCTCAACTCATAAGTGTACTCAATTCAGTGATCTTTCCTTCTATAATATTTTCTAAAGCACAGTCCTTCCCTTCCCTTTTATTTCTTTTCTTATATCCTCAATGAAAAGAACCATTCCAAAGGACAAAACTAAACAGAGTTTCTAATAAAGGAGAACTCCTTTCTAACAGAAAACTTTCCTAATAAAAGCTAATAAGTTAAAGTATCTTGGAAACAGTTCACATAACATTCCTTCTCAAACAGCTGTTACCACTAATAATGTATTCAGGGTGAAAAAAAATTGTTCTTCTGGTTCTTTCTATAAACTTTGTCTCCATTTACCTAATACTGTGACTATATGACCTGTCCTGACCCCACCATCTCTTTGCCTTACCCTTATGCCCTACCATTAAAAATTCACAGCTATTTGCAATGTCTTAAAATACAATGGTAGCTGCCCTCCTGGTGACTAGTTGGTTGATACTACTCTAATGACTCAATCCTGCCCAAAACTATCTATTACTCAGTTACCTCATTCAGACACAGAGTAAGTCTACCTGTTAATCTGTAAATAATGAATGGAGCTTGTAGCCAACATTTTTAACTCCCTTAAATCTGTATAACTGTCCATTAGAGGGTCTAATATCTTAGCCTATACCCTTAGAGCTCTGCACACCACCTCAATGGTTACCATCCATGATTTTACATGGAAATCTAGTTCCCACCAAAGCACCTCAAAACGTAGCATTTTACAAGATCAAATCACCACATTTTTGACCTTCAACATTGTTGCAAAAATAATGTTCCAAAGATTAACTCCTGAAAAGTTGCATGACATCACTATAAGTAGGTCAAACGCAAAATGCATATTTAAATGCAAAAAGAAAAATAAATATATGAAATCAGCCATAAAAAGGTGAATCAAGATAGCATGGCTTAACGACAGAAGAGCAGGGGCACCTGGGTGGCTCAGTCAGTTAAGCATCCAGCTTCAGCTCAGGTCATGATCTCACAGTTTGTGGGTTCGAGCGCCGTGTCGGGCTCTGTGCTGAAAGCTAGCTCAGAACCTGGAGCCTGCTTCAGATTGTGTATCTCCCTCTCTCTCTGACCCTCCCCTGCTGGCACTGTCTCTCTCTGGCTCTCAAAAATAAAATAAAAAAAATTTTAAACATTAAAAAAAAGGACAGAAAAGCAAAGTAGGTTTGAATTCAAGGGCCTAGAGTCTGTAAGAGGTACATGCATGGCCATGGGCAACCTGCAAGATATTTATGAGTCCCGAGTGTGTAATGCAACACAAGAAGGGCTAGATTAAATTATTTCTTAGGCTTATTCAAGAGTAGCCCTCTATGACTATGGAAACTATTTTCATAAAACAAATAATGATTAAAATATTTAGGATATCATAAGGAGTAGAGGGAATAATTATATTTCAGAACAAGTTAAGAATTTCCCTTAAGTATAGGAGAAAAAGCACTGACATTTGTTTCACTCCTCGAAAGAAAAAGAAACACCCTGGCAAACAAAGCTTTGGAGCTTCTCTCTCAATCATTCTCAAGAGAAGAATTTTCTGCCTAAGGTTTTCTTCAGGGCAACTTTGACATCCTTATTCCTCAGACTATAGATTAATGGGTTGAACATGGGTACCACAGCAGTATAGAATATAGAAGACACTTTCCCCTGGTCCAGGGGTAAAATAGAAGGTGGTTTGAGGTACATAAAAGCTCCTGACCCAAAGAAAAGAGACACCACAATTATATGGGAGCTGCAGGTACTGAAGGCTTTGGATCTGCCCTCAGTAGAACTAATGTGGAGAATACTAGAAAGAATGAAACCATAAGAGATAAAAATGGTCACAATGGGCACCCCAATCCCAATGGTCACAACAATGAAGACCACCAGCAAATTTATGTAAGAGCTGTTGCAGGAAAGCTCAAGGAGGGGAATGATATCACACATGTAGTGATTGACAAAGTTGTCTGCACAGAAGGTCATAAACATTATGTTTCCCATGTGGGACACGGCCCCAAACACTCCCATCCCATATACACCCAACAAAAGGAGTGAACACACCTGAGGAGACATGGTAACTGTGTACATCAGTGGTTTACAGATGGCGACATAGCGGTCATATGCCATCGCTGACAAGATGTAGGATTCAGAAAAGACAAAGAAACAGAAGAAAAAAAACTGAGTCATACAACCTGCATAGGAAATGATGTTTCTCTTTGTGACAAAACCCATTAGCATTTTAGGGGTCAGAGTAGTGGAATAACTAACATCTATGAAGGACAAGTTGAAGAGGAAAAAGTACATGGGAATATGAAGGTGAGAATTCAGCCCAATCAGGGTTATCAGGCCCAGGTTCCCCACCACAGTGACCATGTAGAAACCTAGAAACAGGAAGAAGAGGGGAACCTGGAGTTCTGGCTCATCTGTTAAGCCTGCGAGGATAAACTCTGTCACAGAGGAGGCGTTGTCTGCAGCCATTCTCCTCTAGGGGGTCTGTAAGGGAAAAAGAAGAGTCACTGAGACTAAGACAGAAAAGCCACACACCATGGAATTTAAGGGGCTGAGAAGGAGAAGAATGGGAACGTTTACTGAGTACTAACTGTGGAATAGGCACTGTTCTAAATGCTGTGTGGCATTATGATTATTCCCATTTCACAGATGAGGACACTGGACCTAAGGGACTTGCACAAGTCCCGATGCTACCAAGTTACAGCAGAAGGTGAACTCAGGTGGTCCAGCTCGTGGGGTTTGAGCTTTCACCCACTTTGCTAGAGGACAGAGCAGGGCAGGCAGGCACTCACCCTCCTCTGCTTGGAGTCATAGTGCTGTTCTCCAGT